>PVKA01002778.1:20000-35000 GCA_004027165.1 Ctenomys sociabilis
ATATATACATATATATATGTTCTCTGCAAATTTATGCTGTCCTATTTCCCGCCCAACACTTATCATCTTAATACACTATATGATTTACTTACTTCTATGAATTGTTTAGCTTTCACTGTTAGGAATTTCTGTCTGTTCTGCTGTTTTCCTGATGTCTAACAAAGGCACATAATAGTGCCTACACATAGAGATAGACCCATTAAACAGTGGTTAAATGAAAACGTAAATTCATATTGGTAGTCTAATCACTTAATATTCCAATGAAAAATATATCAATTCTAAAAGTTTAAAATTTCAATGCATTCTTTTCAAATTAAATAAGAAGGCAAAAAAGCAAAGATACAATTATGTTATGCAAAGAAATACACCGAGGAGAATTTTTAAAAATCTATTTTATCTCCTGAAGGATAAATACATGGTAAATGAAATTTCAAATATTTAAATTAATAAAATTTAACAACATTATATTTTCCTATGCGAAAACAATCTGACATTTTGAATGTTTCAAAATTCTGCTATTCTATTTTAATTTCTGGGGGAAAATACCAATATGGCTAACATCAAACAAATTTAAAAGCAAAAATCTATAAATGATGAAGCAAAACACCTTACATGATTATCCTGGCATATCCTGATGTTCGTCCAGAACCAAAGATAATTCACTTTGAAACACTGGGCTCATTCTGAAGAGATATCTCACATACATGTTACAGATTTTAAAAAAAAGACCTTCAAAATAAGACAACTGGGCTGTCCAGATAGCTCATTGGACTAAAGCATCTGCTTAGGCAAATGCAGAGACTGGGGTTCACTTCCGCACATGCTATGCTGGCCTCGCCCCCTTCTCCCCCAATAGCGGAGAAGGCTATTGAGCCAGGGCATGGTGGTATCTGCCTGTAATCCCGGTGCTTGGGAGGCTGAAAACAAGAGGATCACTATGAATCTGATCTGTTAGTGAGACTCTGCAGACCCTGTACTAAATACATTAAAAATAACATCAAGACAACTATGAGAACAGCTTCACAAAAAGTATGAAGGTAAAGGTACCATAAAATATCTCAAAATCAATGTCTGACAGATGAACTAAATCTTAGATGGCAACTGTGTTTTTTTTTTTTTTTTTTTTTTTGCAGAACCAGGGATTGAACTCAGGCTTATTCTACTGAGCCATCTCCCTGGCCCCCTGAGTAACAAGTTTGACTAAATTAGATGAGACGCCTCATCTTATTAGTAAAGCATACGCCTCTGGAGGGCAGAAGACCTGAGGCAGCCAGAAAACCCAACTTCCCACAAAGTGAAAAATTGGTACCCAGTAAATGCAAAGCAAACACAAAGTAAAAACGCACAATGCCAAATTTTTTTCTTTTTGTTTTTAAATTCAGCCTCCCTATGTAATCCAAGCTGGCCTCAAACACATACCAATCCTCCTGATTCTTCTGAGTGCTAGGACTATAGGTACACACACCTTACCTGGCAAATTATGGAATTTAAGAAAAACGGTATCTGCCCCTTTGTCACCTATTTGTACCCCTCTTTTCCCAAGCTTTCTCACTGACACAGTTATGCTAAAAATATACATTTCCACCTCCCAAGAAAAAAGTCTGTCAACCAGCGCAGGCAAAGCACACCACTGCCGGGCGCTGACTTAAAGCACCAGGAGCCATCAAAGGGCTTTGTGAGCAGTGCAGTCTACGGCCCTTTCCCTCCCAGAAGTGAGACAGCTCTCATTTCTGGATGGCTGCACTGGGGTGGGAAGGCGATCTGTTGCTTCATATGTCAAAATAAAGCCACTTAGTAATGTCCCATTTTCACATTGCACAAATTATTCGGGAATCTTTCATTTTTACTTGTTTCAGACATGTACACAGACAAGTAAAAACACAGGGAGAATGCTGTTAGTTATGAGGAGGTGATACGGATAATTTCTGTCTCAGATTACAGCTTCAATTTTGTCAATGGGTAAAATATTAAAACACTACTTCTTTTTCATTTAGCATTTCTTCTTCATATAAATAAAAATAACGGATGCTGCACTAAAGCAGCTAAATGTGCACAATATTACTTAAAGGACTATTAAGCCATACTATCTCAGTCTTTACTGAATATTGATTAAGAGTCTGAAAACTCAGCAGGAGTAAATGTATAAAACTAAGAACTGAAACAATAATTCAAAAATCAGCGTAAGCAGCAGGCTGCAGGGCACTGTGCCTGCCCTGTGCTTTACACATAAAGGTATTCACTGAGTTTCTAGCATTTTGATAATTTATGGAGGAATGGTAACTGGATGCTGGAGAATGTTAGGTCTGGTTTGAAGAAGTGTTCATTTTATTTTGATTTCTCCACTTTAAGCAATATTACCCAAATAATTAAAAACTAGATGATAAGCAAAAATAAAGCCAAAATTAGAGTACTGATTCATATATAAAACAAATGTCAAAACTTAGTTCAGATTAAGCAAATTTACATTTCAGAGTTAAAGTTAGACCTGTTAATGAAAAAAAAGTATGCCACTTAAGATAATTTATCAGACTTCCTGTAGCAAAACTGTACTCTTACATAATTTCACCATTGAAATAAATGGTTGACAGGATATGTGTTTAGTCGGTTAATGGGAAACAGAGGAAAGAGGGTACAGAGTATTAAAAAAAAAGAATAAAATAATACTAATTTAACTCCAAAATCTAAATAAAAAAATTTCCAGTGAGATAAGAACCAAAATTATAAACTAAGTATATGCACAAGTTTATGAGTATAAATGATAAATAACTAGGGAGGGAAAACTCCTTACATAGCAAACCAAATATTACATCTGCTACTTTCCCTGGGAGGCAGAGTTAAGCTGTCCTCCTCATTTTTGAGTGTGGGTTAAATGTGTAACTTGACTCCAAGAGGTTGGGTACAGAAAGGGAAAAAGTGACTTTATGAGGGAGAAATCTGACAAATAGGACCCTCACCAAGAGATTAAGGTCAATACAGACAGAGATTAAGGTTAGTAGTCATGTTGATATCACGTACTTCTTGATATGATCTGAAAACAGAAAAACTTGACTACTGGGCTATCTTTCCCGAGTCCTGTAAGTTCAATGTAATTGTGAAAAAAAAAAAAAAAAATTAGACATACCCAAGTGGAAGATATTGTACAGAATACTTGACAGGTGCTCCCAGAAAACATCAGGGTCACACACTCAAAGAGACTGAGGACAGCGCAGGGCCCAGATCCGACCTGGACTGAAGCAGGTCACTAATGGCGAAATGGCGGAGCCCGAGTGACATCTGCAGCTGGGTAACCCTGATGCGCAGCCGTGGGTTTCTTGGCGTTGATGTGTGTGTGTCAACGCTGCAGGATGACGGAAGGCAGGAAAAGCAAAACTGAACGACTCATGGGGGGCAAATGCTCTGTGCTACCACTGCGAATTTTTTATAATCTAAAATAATCATGAAATTAAACACTAAATTTAAAAAGTAAAAGCTTTCTCGTATACTTGCTACTCCCAAAAAAACCTCTCATTAGCCAGGTATGGTGGCACAAAGCTATAATCCCAGCACTCTGGAAGACTGAGGCAGGAGAATCAAAATTTACAGCTAGCCAGAAATATGCTCAGTACTAAAGGCCTGGATTTAATCTTCAATGTCTTGTCAAAAACAAAACAAAGTAAAACAAAACACAAATGTATCCCTTCCATCACCACCTGCTGCTGTCACCAACTCCTGATGCTTTTGAGAGAATGTTGGTTGTAAGATACATCTTATATTATAAAATACAATTACAAGTAACTGTAGCAAGAATAAAAAGAAAATTCTCATAGCACATATGCAGGTAGACCTAAATGTATGATACCTAAAAATATGCAACACCTAAATGTATTTTTTTTGAAGTGTTACTATTTCAAAAGAAAATAAATCAAAAAAAAAAAAAAATTCAGGAAATGTTAGGGGAGCCTCCATTCCATTCAACTTTGATGTAACTAAATTTCTCCCCTTAGGAAGGATCATAAAACATATTTCAGGAAGTTCCAGAAAAAGATTTCCAAAATCCTCAAAGAATTCAAATTTTAAGAATAATTAAGCAAATGAGGGATCTTCACTCCAGTCAGGACGGAGGCCACGTGTGAGTGCCCAGGCCCTCCAGCCAGCACCTACCCAGGCATGTGTGTGGAACTTCCTCCAGCAGACAGGCTGGATGTGGAACCTGTGGCAGAACTCCCTGCAGAGAGGCTAGAGGCAGGACCCACCCAGCTGAACCAGGAGCAGAACACCTTGCTAGAAGGCCACAATGGGTTCACTTCCAAGGGCTGCAGCAGGAAGTGGAGCACAGCAGAGCCAGACCCATGCCACACCCACCTGGACAAGTTTGAACTTGATAAATCCAAACCTAGTGCTGAGGCAATAATTCTACCAAAGCTCTACACCAATGGTCAGAAAGTGCTATACAAAATGACAAAGAGAAGGAGCAAAATGTATTCTCAGCCTCTGAGCCCACCCAAAACAAATGCAGGAGACAAATAGCATAGAAAAAATTGGAAATCTCTCTCCTAAACTTTCTGAAATAATAGCTTCTGAAGTAATAACTGCAGGAAGGTACAGAGGAAATCAGATCAGAGCAAGTGGCTAAGAAACTAGACTTACTTATTCAAAGGACTGAAAAAAATAAGATCTGTCCTTATTAAATTTTACGCTTAGTAAACATATCTTTGAGAACTAAAAGTAAAGTATTTGCCAGTTATACAAACTCAAAATATTCTAATACCTCCAGATGTAACATATAGAAAATAACAAACACCATAATCCAAAAGGCAAGAGAAGTAGCTGTATGGTCCTGGGTAAAGAATAAAGAGCTCTCAAAATGGTTATTATTGATACCAAATCTTTTTTTTTTTTTTTTGAGGAACCGGGGATTGAACTCAGGCCCTTGTGCTTGCCAGGGAAGCGCTTATTCCACTGAGCCACCTCCTCAGCCCCCAACAGTATCAATCTTATGTCAGGTTATATGCGTATTTTTTCGTGTGTGTGTGTGTGTGTGTGTGTGTGTGTGTAAAACATGAGGAAGAAGTAATATATAGTCAATGGAAAATGGAAATACACTTTTTAAAGTTTCTAATACTAGAAGAAAATACCATGCCCTGTCTTATAAGTACTTATAAGTAGTTTGTAAGTCAAAGAAATAGCATAATCCTACAACAAAAATTAAAATTAAACAATATTCAGAAAAAAATTAAAACAATATTCAGAAAATTAAATATTAATTCAAACTTCAATTAAATATTTCAACATAATATTTAAAAATTAAAATTAAATTGTGAGCCGGGCGTGGTGGCGCATGCCTGTAATCCCAGCACTCGGGAGACTGAGGCAGAAGGATTGTTGAGTTCCAGACCAATCTGAGCTACAAAAATGAGTTTAAAGCCAGCCTGAACTGCATAGTGAGACCCTGTCTCAAAAAGACAAAAAAAAAAAAAAAAAAATTAAATTGTGAGTTTAACTAGGAGAACAGAATGTAGTGTATTATATGTATGAAACTGTGATCAATTCAGAGTACTTACACAGTATCTGATTAGGTTAATATAAACAAAAATATCACCTACTCTACCTCATAGCTTTTTGCAAACTATCAAATTCTAGTCTAATGTCTTATGTATTATACTCAAAATTCCTTAACAGAACTTCAATCTTTAGAGTTACAAGCAAATGGTAAATACAATATCAACAAAATATTTGTGTCAATTCAACAAATATTTGTGTATGTGGGATGGGAGCAAGCCAACAAATAAGACAAGGAAGATTATGTACATTAAAAGTTAGGTCTAGACTGGCCAAATAACTCAGAGGATCAAAGTGCCTGCAAGCAGGCACAGGGGCCAGGGGTTGGATCCCTGGGCCTGCCCTGCTGGCCTCGCCCCGGGGCATGTTGAGACTGCAACTGAGACTAGGTGTGGTGGCGTGCCTGTAATCTCAGCTCTTGGGAGGCTGTAAACAGGTGGATCACAAGTCTGATCTAGTAGTAAGACCCTGAACACCCTGTAAACCCTTCCCTAAAACACAGAAGAAAAAAAAAAGTTGTAAAAAGCAAGTCTATGAGCAAAAAAAAAAGTTAGGTCTATATTAATTATATAAAATAAACTAGACTAGGGCTTGGGAGATAGCTCGGCAGTATTTCCACCTATCTGGAAAGCTCAAGTTTGGTCCCCAGTAAGTTGGCTACTGAACCAGGGTGTGGTAAGCATTCCTGTAATCCCAGTTCCAGGGAGGCCAAGGCAGGTGGATCACTAGGAGTCCGAGCTGAGTACTGAGACCCTGTACCAAATAAATAAATAAGATTAAAAACATGCTACAGTGAAAAACAAAAATGACTTAGAAGTTAGATGGCTTAGTAAAGAAGACAAAATATTCACCTATCTGTAATAATCAGCTTTAGAAAGAATAAGTTTCTCCACTGAAATATAAACTGTTCACTTGCACAATGAGGCATGCAACAAGAGTCAACAGGGAAGAATGCAAACTTAAGTGATCCAAGTTAAACTCTCAGCACTCAGCAGCCTGTACACAATAACATCACAGGTCAACTTGATTCAAAAGAGCAAGTCACAGGCCCCTAAAGAAGCAGAAATTATCTAAAATCTATGTCCCAATCTTTTATTTCATGTTCTCTCTCAATGCAAAAGAAAATAGCATCTATTGTCGCATATTTACACCTAGCTAATGAAGAAATACTATTCATTTCCTCCAAGAATGTTGCTCATCAAGCTTTTCAAGCAACATATTTACTCTAGAAAAGTTATATGATGAGACATTATAAAACCTTTAATTATCTCCTTAACACACTACTGTCTGCTTTGAAAGTAGAATTCCTAAATTCTCAAACCATGACGTAATATTGGTTTTATTGATTCTCTGTACAATTCGTGGGAGTACCCAATCATTATTTTGACAGTTTTATCATAAGGTAATAGATTTCCTTTTAGATAATTGCAGTTACCACATTCAATTTCAACCTTCTATAGGATTTTTTTCCCAGATACAGCTTTATTGTCAGTTCTAGATCACATTACTTTCTTTTTATAGCTACATACACAAAGCATTTTAGGTGTTACACCTAATTATGTCAGCACAATAACAATTTAAAAGCTCATCATTAAGAAGTAAAGGTTAAGCACTTATATGTTAAGCCTTTTCTATAAAGACATATAGTACTTTGTGACATAAGTAAATGAATTACATAAGCAGTTAAAGGTCTGTTGGAGTTACAAAAAAAACTCTTTTTGGGTATTTTGGGAAATCTAATAAGTCCACGTATAGGCAACATCTGTGAACTACAATACTGATTTGAAAGCTTTCTGATGAAAATGATTTAACCATGCAAGGTTCACAATACAAAATTGTGCTAAAAATATATTTCCCTCCTTCCATACCCCGCCCCCATGGGGGCAGCTTAGCAAAACTATTAGGAACATGAGCTATGGAATTACATCAATGTTACTTACTGTGACTTGGGAAAAAACACTTAAGTTGTCAGTCCCTTGGTTTTGTCACCTGTTAATGGGGACAATACTTCTACTTGCCTCTTAAAGGTGTTTTGATGATTAAATGTGCAAGTAGGTAAAAACTCAGAAAGCCCCTCATATAAAATATGGGCTAAATAAGTACCAGACACTATGATCTCTCATTGTTCAAATTGCCTAAAGGAGCTAAAAAATAAAGAAGAGAGCATCAAAACTAATAGTAAAATAAACATGCAATAAAACAATGGGTGTCAAAGATGTTATCTATGAAATAGGGGAATATGGAACATGCAGATTCTACAAGAGAAAAAAATTTAAACTTCAGAAGCACTTTGAAGAAATGATTGATTAAGCTGAAAGGAAACATAAATGCTGAGATCCAAACTGGTGTACACGGCCTAAAACCAAATGGGAAGAAAAAAAAACCTGCAAGATCCAATAAAGACTGACAGAATAGGTAAAAAATAATTAAGGATACTACACTAACAGCCTTTAAGTCTGACATCAGTGTCTGTATTGCAGAGGGAGGCAAGAGTCAGTGGGCACAGGATACAGAGCCCAGCAGACTGCAGGAGCAAGCAACTGCACAGGAGGAAACTTGGTGGCAATTCAATTTCACTGTGTGAAGGGGCACCTCATTTTGCAGTTTTGTAATTTCCACATTCCACTCTATAATTATAAAATTGTCAGGAAAAAGACTTGGTGTCTTGATAAGCTTAGACAAAACTTCTGTTCCCTAGTCAAATCACCTGATTAAAAAAAGTAAAATAAGAACAGGTCTTTAATTAAAAGGAACAAGGACACAATATAATTTGGCATCTAAAGTAAATGCTTCCTTTATGATAAATAAAAAGTATCTTATTAAGGGATTATATTCCTGCTGGGCACAGTGGCCCTCACCTGCAATCCCTGCCCTCTGGCAGAAAAGGCAGGAGGATCACAAGTTTGAATACAGCCTGGACAAGTTAGTGAGACCGTGTTTCAGAATCAAAAGGACTGCAGTTGTAGATCAGTGTGAAGGCCTTGGGCTTAATACTCAGTACAGAAAAACAAAACGAAACAAAACTGTCTTTCCAAAGGAAAAAAATCAAAAACACATGATTAAAAAAAACTAAAAATGTCAAAAGTCAATGTCCTGAAGTAAACCAAAAAGTAAAAATATTGAAGATTTTTCTTATATATCAATCATATAAACTAATGCATATTTCAAAGGTCTAAGGAAATCCCACTTTATTGTAAATTTTTCAAATAAGTCCCTTTACACAGGAAAAATAAATTAAATGAAATCAGGATTGTACCCAAATTAGCATACATAAACCATTTTTCAATTCTAGATGCTTCACAGGCAAAATGTCCAGTAGGGGTAGAGAGATTATTTTTGCCCCAATCAAGCAATAGGATGTCATCAATCCTTCATTCCACTCATCACTTCACCTTTGGATCAATCTGCAAACTCCTTGGTCCTTCCCCAGTCACCCTCTCATCATCGCCTTCCTCTACTCTTAACAATTTATTCACTATCCAGTTTCCCTTTTATATATTAAAATTTCCCTCACAAGATGTTGAGAAAAATATAAAGAGAAAAAGCACGAATCAGTTAAATTTTTTGGTAGCAGGATTTATAAGTAGTTCAATAAAATGGCAACATTAACAGCCAAGGTAAATTATTTGGGAATTTCAAGTAATCATCCTCTGCTTGCATCCACGATCATGGATAACAGAGTTCATTAAATGCTACTGACTGCTATATATGAAGCATAATTAGAAACTAACTTCTAATTCTGAGCTTCTTAAATGACAAAATCTTTCAGTATAATCATTATCATTAATATTTATCATGCAATGAATGTGGTTCTATACTTCTTTTCCAAGCTAGTAAAAATACTATTTTGCTTACCTTAGTTGTAAAAAGCAAGTCTACGAACATGCTGTTGCCAAATTATCTTCAACTTTGACTTTTAATTGCTATCAACGACATACACCTCTGTATTATGAGTAGTTACAGGTTATGCTGCAACTTGTTCATAGGGAACACCAAGTAAGTTTATGTATTTTGAAAATTAAGTAAAAATTAATTCAATAATTTTTGTAACAATATTACTCTCCTTCAATTGTATTCCAGTATGCTTTTCTGAGTTCAAGAGAGGTGGTGGAGTTACAGAAATGTGCTAGAATTTACACATAATTCTAGTTACCTCTAGGTTAGTAATGTGCTACAACTGCTTCAGTGAAAAACACTACCCTAAAATGAAAGCTCTGATCATATCACTCTGCTATTCAGAACCATCAATGGCTTCACATTGTCTGATAAATTCAACCCAAGTACCTTCGTCTATGAGTCCGTATCTCCTCTCACATGACCTCCACTGAATCTGCCCAACCTTAAGTTCACCATGATCATATGAAGTTCTTGGCAAGCCTGTCAGGACTCTTCCTTTTTTTTTCTTTAACAAAGTCCTTTGTTTCATGACCTTTTATTTTATTTATTTATTTTTAGCAGAACTGGGGATTGAACTCAGGCCCTTGCACTTGCCAGGGAAGTGTTTATTCCACTGAGCCATCTCCCTGGCCCCTAGGACTCTTCCTAGGTACACTTTTATCTCCTTTTCTTCATTTCCGCAATTCTCTAACTTAAACTGTCTCCTCCTATACTTAATCCATAAAGCTTCCACTGCTTCTAAAAACCAGAACATATCGCTCTTGTGACTTCTCCAGCACATTTTCAGTATTAAAGGCCAAGACAAACTCCTAACTACTATGTATGTGCTCCACCCACCCCCTCAATTACGAAGTCCTACATGGGTTTTACTTCTCATTCTACCCACTGTAATACAGTACTCAGCCTAGTCACTGCTCAAGCAGCTCTTGATAAGCCACAGAATAAGGACTGTGAGTTCCAAAGGCACTGATTGTGCAGCACATAGTGTTAAGAAGAGATCTCACAAACTCTAATCAGCTCCAAACACCTACTGGAGGTTTTCCTCACACTTCCTTCTATTAAACCAGAGTTTTAAAGATCATTGATTGCATATGTTGGCCTAACATAGTGCCAAAAGTTCTAGACAGTTTACTTGAAAACTGGAATTAAGTTCATTCAAAAAGTAGATAAAAAAAATACATCAAAAATTAGTAATCCATTGGAGAAAATATAATTCTACTAGGAGTGGGAATTATTCACAAGTTTGGTAGAAAAACATATCCCCTTTAGAAAATATAAAGATCTCTATAAATATTCATCTCAAGCTGGGCGTGGTGGCGCATACCTGCAATCCCAGCACTCGGGAGGCTGAGGCAGGAGGATTATTGTGAGTTCGAGACCAGCCTGAGCTACAAAGTGAGCTTAAGCCCAGCCTGAACTGCATAGTGAGACCCTGTCTCAAAAAGACAAAAAAAAAAAAAAAAAGTATTCATCTCTACTCTACTTCACTGTTCATCTTTACATGACAAGACTATTTACTGTGGCCTATCCTGTAGTCAGGGATAACGTAATGTACTGCTATATGGAAAGCAGAGAAAAGCTGTATAAAATGCTTAAGATACAAACACAAGTGCCAGGGAGGTAACTCAGTGGCTTAAGCACCTCCTGGCAAGTATAAGATCCTAAGTTCTATCCCCAGTGCCACAAAAAAGACAAGACAAAACAAACACAATCATTAGTTTATAATGAAGATTGAGATATTCTCCCGTGGATCTTCAGAAATTTGTACCACTTAGACTCAGGAACAACCAACATGCTTAGCTTACAGTTTTACTATAATGGCAGGCTAGTGCTAACCATGCTTATGATATATTTACAGATGAATGAGTTTCATGATACAACTGAACATTTATATAATCTCCCTTTTAAAGACATTTCCAAGGGGCCAGGGAGATGGCTCAATGAAATAAGTACTTCCCTGGCAAGTGCAAGGGCCTGAGTTCAATCCCTGGTTCCACCAAAAAAAAAAAAAAAAAAAAAAAAAAAAAATTAAAAAAAAAAAAAAAAAAAAAAAAAAAAAAAAAAAAAAAAAAAAAAAGACATTTCCAAGAGATCAGCACATCAAAGAGAAATCTGCAAAACTATGTTTACTGCTACACTATTCACAATATCTAAAACATGGCATATATTCATAGACAAAGAAAATGTTGTACATAAACACAGCAGAATATTATTTAGCCATAAAAAAGAATGATATTCTACTGCATAAGCCAAAAAAAATTTAAAAGACTTTATTAAGAGAAGAAAGTTAAATACAGAAAGATAAATACATGTTTTGTCTGATATGTGGGTGTAAAAAGTTAATCTGAAAATAAAATGCAATTAATGAAGGAAACTGTCATAGTTATTGGTACTATCATGATTTGGATCTAAGGTTCCCCAAAGAACCAGGAATAGTGAAATATGCCTGTAATCCTATCAGCAGGGAGGCTAAAGACTGAGCTATACATCAGCAAGATACTGTCTCAAAGGGGAAAAAAATAAATAACCCCTCTCTACCCCAAAGCAAGCAAGTGGATAGAATTCAAGTGGACTGAATCTTGAGGGCTCTAAATTTATCAGCTCATTAACCCACCAATGGCATTTTGGGAAGTAGTGGAATCTTAGGAGTGAGGCCTCCTTGCAGGGAATGGCTAGTGAAGGCGTAGCCTCGGGTACTGCAGGGTCCCCAGCTCCTTCCTCCTTGTCTCATTCCTTCCTCAGCTTCCTTACTGCCATGGAGAAAGCAGCTGTCCTCCAGTATGCCCTTCTGCCATGACATTTCTGCCCTGGGGCCAACCAGCCATGCACCCAAAGCCCTCAAACCATAAGGTAAGCACTGTCTGTTCCGCTGTTTACCTCAGATACTTTTCCTAGGATGAAAAGTTGACAAGCATGAAAACACAGAAGCAGTAAGGGGAGTGGTTCCAGTGTGTGCTCTAAAACTAGAATAACTAGAGTTCACAAAAACCTAGTACATATTTTATGATTAACTGGAAGGGAAGGGTGTGAAATCTCCAAACACATTATGACAAGGAGATGCAAACAACTAAGTATCTCGATTTAATCAGTATATGTTTGTACTGAAATATCACACTGCCTAATGTGTATACTAATTGCATATTAATAAAAAAATTAAAAATTGTTTAAGGAAACAGAGATGCAAACTATCCAGATTTAGTCATGCATCAAGTTATCACACTACTTGATGCATGACTAAATCTGGATAGTTTGCATGGCAGTAAGGAAGCTGAACAAACCTGTTAGCTAATTGCTACCAAAGACAATTATCTCCTATATATGTATGATTAGGATAATAGAAAAAAGAAAAAAAAAGTTAATTCCAATGATTGCACCTGTTCTGCCCAAGAAACCCTTCATTAACAGATTTCTTTACAATATAACTGTAGTAGAAAATCAGAGTTTTTGGTGTAAAACTCATTCACACACTTAACATATGAGGCTCAACTGAAAGCAGGGCCTATGTTAACAGTGGGAAACACTGAATAATACTAAAAAAAAAAAAAAAAAAAAAAAAAAAAAAAGCCCACAAGGCTGAAATCTCTAAGTTCATATAAAGTTTTAAATGGGAAGGTGAGACCCCAAAGATAGATGATAAAATGGAATTCAGCAACTCAATCTGTAGCTGGTCACCACTTTCCAATTATTCTCTCCCGTGGTACAGCAAGAAACTGCCATCTAAAATAAAACTGACTATTAGGTCCAGGAATATAGCTTAGTGGCACAAGTGCCTGCCTAGCATGTGCAAGGTCCTGAGTTTGACTCCCTGGAACAGTCCCCCAAAAAAGAAAACTGACTTTGAAACTTAAAAGGATTTATTCAAAACATAAAGATTTTTAAGAAAAGACTCAAGAATAATTTCCCTATGTATTATTCATCATTAATCACAATGCCACTGCTGACGTCTTACACTGAGCAACTGCTGAGCAGGGTAGGGTTCAACCATGTAGACTGATAGGATGACAATCAAGAGCTCTTCATCTGCTGCTTGTGTCGAGGTCTGTCAGGTGACAGGTAAATCACAATCTGCTTCTGACAGCATTTCCCCAAGAATTATTCTAAGCACCCCTTTGTTCACCATACTATAGTGAAGCAGTTGTTGAGGAGCAGCTAGAAGCTGAGTTTGAGTACTGGCACTGCCATACTGTACCATGCCTTTCACTGCCAGTGCATTTGCAGCTCATGGAATCTCAGGTTCCTAACCTATGCCAGCTTCAGATGCTCCACCACTGGGGTATTCTGGGGCCACAGAAAACCATGGAAATGCTAGCTATTATCCCTGGGAGGAGCCTGATTGGTGATTCCACTTGGAGTTTATGAGAAAAAGAAAATGGTACAATGGTACAATGTACAATGGTACAAACTTGCATACACTGTCTAATCTGAGAGGGAAAAAAATTCATTTGAATAGCGCTAAGGATCTAGAGCCATCTTTATGTGGTAATAATTATAGGACCATGGCCAAGCCACTTATCCTTACTTATATAGCTGAAATCTAAGCAATAATCTATCTTATCAATACACTTGTTCTGTGGTGAAACAAAGCAACAGTACAACAGAAATGTAGTCCAAAAAATAGTGAAATATTGTTTAATCAGATATAATAACAAAATTGGTACAACAAAACCATCTGCTATCAGGAATGTCAGCCAGGGAGATGGCTCAGTAGAATAAGCGCTTCCCTGGCACACGCAAGGGCCTGAGTTCAATTCTCAATTCCACCAAAAAAAAGGGCTGGGGAGATCACTTAGTGGAATAAGTGATTCCCTGGCAAGCCCAACAGTCTGAGTTCAATCCTTGGTTCCACAAAGAAAAATAAAAGGAATGTTACTGAGGTTTCTTTTTAACTCTTGAGAGTACTATAAGCAGAAAGTACGTATCATATTCAGAGAATCATCCCACCAAAAACTTAGAAATACTCCTTAAAAGTGGATGTGCTCCTTATTAGAGCACATATTACTGAAATCACATGGCACTTACATCCCACGCTGTTAGTCATACCTTTGTATAGAAGGAAAAACAATTTAAATTGAGCATTGATCTGGCAAAAGTTAATAGTACATACAGAGTGCCTGTCTCCCCCAAAGAAATAGAATTTTTCACCTGATTTCTAATTTTAAAAGGAAAAAATTAAAAATACAAACCAAGACTGACTGAGGTTTGCAGCTCATTAAAACAGAGGTGATTTCCCCTCTATAGAATTCTATTGATCTCCATAGTCCTCACTAGACAAAAGTGTGGTCAGGGAAGGGGATGATGGATGCCTCTGCCAATAGCACTGAACAAACCTGTTAGCTAATTGCTACCAAAGACAATTATCTCCGCATTGTTTCATAATGGAAACACATTACAAAACTCTAATATACACACAGGGAAATTTGATGATTTGACTGCGGAGCCATGTGCATTGAATTTCATTGCCAAAGGCCATCCAGGTCGCTGCAGTGAAGGGGAAGAAAGTGTCAGAATATAAGCCAGAGTATCTTAAAGCTCTTTAAAAAAAAAAAAAAAAAAAAAAAAAAGGAG
>PVKA01002778.1:40000-119503 GCA_004027165.1 Ctenomys sociabilis
TAGTTATTTCCCCAAACAGAAGCAGATCACAGTTAACAAATAAGTTCAATAAATCACTTTATACTTAGTGTTAACAAGAATATTATGTTTGGTCTTGGAGACTTTTCTACCAAGCATATATCCTTTATTATAACAAAAGTTTGCAAACAAAAAAATGAATCAAGTAAATGTTACATTTTTAAGTATGCAATTTCTCTCTTCATTTTTATAATAGCCTAGATTTTCCTGGCATTTGTCTTTTTTTACTAGACACAGGTATTTCTCACACTATTCTCACACTAAATTAAGGCAACATATCCAAAGAAGAGCATGTCCTGAGTTGTTTGATTTGAATTTTCCACAAAACAAGAAACCAAGGACCTGTTTATACATTTGCTTTAAAAGAAGTAGACTAATTATGTCAACTAATTTATTAATACATGAAGCTCTTTGTCCAATTATTAAAAGTACAAAGAGACCAGGGAATAATTTAAATGTCTAATGTACCTCAAAAAATTTTAAGATTAATTAAAATTCTAAGCAAATCTTTGGAAATTTCCCTTCAGTTTTTTGTAGGTTTAAATAAAATCATGACAATAGCATTACCTCATTGGCCAGCTCCAGGAGCACTGGGGCAGCTCCATTTTCCACCACTCCATTCAGGTACCTAGACAAGACAAAGCCAAGCGGTACTGCCGTGACAAGGAAAGGCCAGCCTAGGCTTGTCAGCATCCCCTGTGTACACATTTCTCCTGGGCAAATGCCATACTCAACTCCTGTTAAAGTATGCTACTGTCATAGGAAAGTGTCCCAGGGAAAGGCATAATAAAAACAACTGACCTTAAAACCAAGTAAGTAGGGTTGGGCAGGAGATCTGAGCTCATCAGTTGTGTTTGCTTTCACCTTTTATCATGCAAAGTGAACAAAGAGGTGGTTTCTAAAGAACAGTCCACAGAACTCTGTTTTTGTTTGTATCACAGACAACTATCACATGGAAAGGAAATTTAATGGCTTTCCTAGTTTGAAAACCATCCACATAGCCATCTCCTACCTCTTTCATTATCTCTGCTTCATGGGGCTGATTGAGACCCTCTTCAGTGAAGAACTGAACCAACTAGGGTCAGCACACCTTTGATGGACAAAATTAGTCATCATCCTATCTGCTCTGCATTTCTGTAATAACTTCTAGCTTTCATCACCATCTAACCTAGCACAAAAACAAAATCTCCAAATGCATCTCACATATGGAAGATGGAATAGATTTTTTTAAAAAAACAAACATTGGAATGTGTCATTTTTCCACTCTAAATACTTCTAATGTCCTACATTAAATTATAACAACTTAACAGTACTTGTGAGTTTTTTTTAATTATTAATTTTGAGAAAAAAATTGCTTGTGAGTTTCTTTATATGCTACCTACTCTGCCCTCCCAGTCTCATGTCTAGTTGTTAGCTCCGTCTCTTACCCTCACAGTAACTTACCATTCACTTCAGGTTAACTTGCCATTCAGCTCAGATTACCATCTTCTTCAATTCACCACCATCCAAGAACACATCAAAAGTTCTCCACTGTGTGCACCTCTCTCTCACACAACATAAACACCATATCCCTCCTTATCCTCCAAGGGTACATTCAATGCCCACAGTGGGTGCCTGAAGCCTTGTAGAGTACCAAAGTCCATATATACTAACAGGTTTTTGTCATCACACACTTCAATTTATATAAACTTAATATACATCACAAGGTTTAATTTATAAATGAGGCATTGTAAGAGATTAACAATACAATAATTATAATAACAAACTAAAATTAAAGTTATGTAAATACAGTCTCTGAAAGTACCTAATCGAAGTACACCTATAGTTCCTACACTGATGATGGCAGATAATGCAATGTTTGTGTAATGAGATGAAGTGAGTTGAATGACACAGGCATAGTGACAAGGCATTAAGCCACCACTAACCTTCAAAGGACAGGTCACATGAAGAATCATCAAGCTGGGAAGATGCTGGTGTACCATGGATAAGATAGCCAGAAACAAAGAATACTAAAACAAGTACTATCATATTTGTATGCTTCAAACATATCCTCTATCATAATGCTGAAAGCCTCGGAAGGGTGGAAGAGTTCTATTTTATTCCATTGTCATGCATAGCACTCTTCTTGGTTTAGAGTGGATGAGTATGTAATACATACACATACATATTTTTTAAAATAATGAATATGTATTGTCCAAAAAAAGACAACAATATAGATATTTTCTTTATAAAATATTGTTTGCATGAATATATTAAGGGTATTTGTCTGTAGTAAAAAATATAAAATAATTAGATGAGGTCTTCTATACAACTACCAGAAGCACATGCTAAATTACATTATTTCATAAGTACATTTACAAAAGATGTATAAGTTTTCTGTAAGCAAAGTATGATAAAATCAAATTATTTAAAGTAGGGAGAACTTTAGGATTATTATAACTTCATATTAATTCTAACAAATCCATTTTACATGTACTGATACTCTCTTTGAATATATTATTTAGCAAACTAACAGAGAAATAGGGCTTTCACATGTAATAAGAAAAGGAATGATGAAACAAGGCAAATGCATCTTAGAGAAGATTCACAGGAAGCAAGTCAGTGGGGAACCTCCACTCACAGAAAGCACTCGCACAAGGCCCACTCAGAAGCCGCCACTCGTGTGTCTGGCCAGCAGAGTGCCACGTTCCCCGTGGTCAGGGCATGTGACCTAAAACTGACATCACGATGGCCTTACAATTTTCTATGTAACATTCCAGTATTCCAAAAAGTATTTCTTCTGTTTTTTTTTTATTTTGTATTAGTACATGTCTGCAGTACAGTATATAGTGACCACATTCCTGGTGGGGACTTGGTACATGTACATAACACATCAATTCTTTTTCATCCTCTTCTCTGTGCCCTATCTCTTGATATCCTTCTAATTTAAGAAAGATTTCTCCCTCTACTTTGTAGTATTTCCTTTTTATTTTACTCTCTTTATTTATATTTTGGGTTTCACATATAAAAGAAAGCATGCAACAGTTAAGCTGTCAAGCAGGGAACAAAATACTCCCATTTTCATCATCATAGAGCTATTCCAGTGGTTGGACAGTTAACCATGACCGAGGGGAAATAATTACATACTACAACGATACAAGTCATGGTAAAATTTAAATTTTGATCACTTGGTCAGGAAGCCAATCACTAACTAGACTTTAAGTTCTTTGGGGAAGGGATACACAAGCATAGGACAGATCCCTCACAACAATCTAAGCTATAACTGGATAGAAGGATATTCCCCTGACCATCTATTGGTCACAATACTAGTACAGTACTACTTTACCAACATGGAAAAATACAACTAGCCTACACATTGCTGAAAATCTAATACTGGGTCTTTTTTTTTGCTTTTTCTTTTTTTAAATTTAGTACAGGGTCTATAGGGTCTCACTACACAGATCGAACTTATAACGATCCTCCCATTTTCAGCCTCCTAAGCACTGGGATTATAGGCACAGGCCTCCACATCCAGTCCCCAAATGTCCCAGGGGCGGGGCCGGCATGGCATGCTGGGGATTAAACCCTATCCCTGCATCTGCCTAAGCAGGTGTTCTAATCCACTGAGCCATTTGGCTGGCCCTCTATAATACTTATTTTAATAGAAAAATATTCTTTGAACAAGGATTCAGCAGTTGCCTGCTTTTTTATGTTCATCTTGACTTTCTCCATTTGTTCTCTATGCTCACTTCCAAAAACATCAGTGTTCTGTCACTGTCTTTTCTGCATCTAGAATGCTTTCCTATTCCTAATAAACTGAAAAAGTTTTTTTATTTCTAGACTGCATGTCTTCACATCGCTCCTGACAGCCCAAATGGATCACTGATAGAAGCCACGCTGCTCTATATACAGTCATACTCTGTTAGCCCTTCTCACTACTATTTTATCTATTTAGGCACATGGCTGCTTTCCCACATAACATTCATAGAAGAGTTGAAGGCAGGCACTTTGTCATCACATTTGCATCATCAGTTGCTAGCATAGTAGATGGGACACTGTAAATCTACAATGAATGGTGCTAATTGAACGATAAAGTGGTACAGGTTTTCGGAAACCTTTTTTATCATATACTCTCAATATCAATTTGCACTAACCTTTTTTTCCCTGTGGAAATCAGAATAAAATTCAACTACATGAATTCTTTAAAGCTACTGAAGTTGGATCCTTAGTCAGTGTGCACTGGGAGAAAGGAAGAGATAGGGACAGTAATCCTAAACTTTGCTGTAGCTAGGATTGTAAATCTGATGTGTACTTGAGCAAATGAGATCAGATGCACCAATTAAGATGAACCTCAATAAGAATGTTTCCGGGGGCCGGGGAGATGGCACAGTGGAATAAGCGTTTCCCTGGCAAGCGCAAGGGCCTGAGTTCAATCCCTGGTTCCACCAAAAAAAGAGAATGTTTCTGGCCTGGAAATAGAACAACATTAGCATGGTATGAAAAAGTAAAGGATTTTTTTTCAAAATGAACACTTTAACTATCTATAAATATAAAACATGAAGAATTGATGAAGTTTCCTCTATAATTCGAAAGGCTGAGAAAACATTTTCTAGTGCAGCCTATGAAATTTCAGTTAGCCTTAATGCAATCACATTAAGTATGGATGCTGAATTCTTAATTAACGTCATTGCAATGACAGCAGGAATGCAGACATAGAAAGTCGCTACTCTGCCAGTAGGAATGTAGCTAGTACATCTGCAGATAGTAATTTAGTAACATATTTTTTAAATGTTCACATTGTTTGCACCAGTAATTAAATACAGAAAAATAAAGAAATGACTCCAAAGTCAGGCTCATGTGTCAAGATGTTTACTGCAGAATTATTTACAATAGCAGAATCCAGGAAATACAAGCTCAATAGAGGAATAATTCAGTAAAGTCTTATACTTTCACATGATGAAGTAAGGCAACCAATAAATAAAAGCTTTTTATAAAACAGTATTATGCCATATACATTTTTCCAAGTATTAAAATTCAGGATCCATATATACATATATATATATATATATATATATATATATATATATATATATATATATATATGTATGTATATATATGCTTTTTTTTTTTAATTTTAGGGAAAGGGTGTTCAGGGTTTCACTACTTGATAGGACTCATAGTGATCCGCCTGTTTACAGCCTCCCAAGAACTAGGATTCATAACTTCACATGCCCTCATCTATAAAAAATGATTTGATAAGAGACTGGAATTACATTTTACTCAGTAGTTATCTGAGCAACACAACTATGGACAATACCATCACAAGGCATTTAATTTTCACAAAGATACCACTTTTACCAAAGAAAAACATTAAGTTGTTCATATGGTTTTCAAACTGCTTAAACATGCCTGATATTACATAATTTGCCTTTGTTCCAGCTAGGGGAAAGCAAACAAAAACCTTATTTAAGGCCAATGTACCAAACTAAAAACAGGGACCAATATGTTTAAAACAAGTGGCTAGTGAGGTCCATGCATCTAAAAGGTAACAAGGCTGTTGGGAAAGATCTGAGGAGCTGGGGGCACAGCAAGAAACTGGTCAGGCTGCTCTTTTCCAAGGACATCACAATCTAACCTTATGATTTTGTTTCAAATACTGTAATATCTCAAAATAATGAGGGTCACGTTTAAATAAACGTAAAGAAATATGAATATATTCCTATGGTTTCACTGTTACCTACTTGACTGACCCTGAGTATACTTAAAATTTTCTCACCTAAGCCACTCTGATAATACTCCCCCAAAAGTATTTTCAGAATTCAATAATTAAATAGGGATCTAATAAAGCAGAGATTGAAAGTAGCACAGAAATTTTAGAAATCATCTAATGAAAAAAATAAGAAGCCTTTTCATAATGAGGCAAATGAATACCAGAAGGTAACCCCATCACCTTTGCAAGGGGTCTCCAAATTTTAAACACTATACTCTAAAATGTTCACTTTTCCTCTGCTTTGTTACAAAGCTTTAAATCTACTTATAGAATCATTATTTCACATGACAGACTGGTACCATATGATACAAACAAGAATGTATTGGGGGGGTATACAGAAAATAACTTTTCAGTCTTTGTAGGTTTCACAGGATTTCATTAGCCATTCTTAACCTTATCATGTATGATTTCAGTTATGACAAATTTTAATGTTAAATTTACAAAGGAGATAAGTTTTGAAGAAATTCCTTCAAACACTAAAAAAACGTTTTTTTTAATTTATTTTTTATTTTATTGAAGTACAAATATCAATCAGACAGTTTTAAGATACCTTAACAAGACAGATTCGATAAATTAATACATTGCAAACTGTTTTCACTGTTTTGGTATCGTACAAGGTGCATACATGATATTATACTTACAGACATTATTATAACAGATGTCTCTTATCAGTAAATTAAGAGTGTAGCTGTTTACTTATCTTATTTTTTATACCTGAATTATATCAAAAATTCAATAATTATTTTCCTACTGGATGACCGTAGTACTAGAAGCCAACATAATATCCTGTCTAACCACCACGAGTGCAGATCTTGCCTCTCATAGGATTATGTAGAAGCACAGCATTATCTATCCCAACTGTACTGTCTATACACACACATGATGATTTTTTCTTTCTATACCCCTTCCTTTGTCTACACCTGTCAAAGGTGGGCACTCCATTGTCATTCAACTAACTTAGGTGCTTGAACTCAACAACACAATCCAACACAAAAAAAACTTCTTAGGGGAAACTGCTAGGCCCAAAATGTTTGGGGACAGACAGAACGAAGGGAGGGACATTGTGTGTACCTTCAGCAGATCTAACCATACAAAACATAAAGTATCTTCTACTATATAATGGAGAAAATAATGTTTTAAAAGTTTAACATAAAAATTTTAACTTCAATAATTTTTCTGTTTAATATCTACACCTCAATTCTTTAAAAAAAAAAAAAACTTTGAAGAAACATTACACAAGTACTATGTCCACATATATGTTTCATTCATAAAATTTTTGTGCATAAAATCATTAATTTAAATCAATGTTGTCACTCTCACCATAGAAAGGCTGACCTGTCAATCCGGACTACAATTTCAGCATATTTTAAACAATTTTCCTTTCTAATATGCCCTTGAAATATTTAGGAATCTAACCATTTCTAATGCAAACCATTACCTTTAGTGGTATAAATTATTCAATCATATTATGACAGTACAAATTTTAGAATTAAAAAATCAGAGCTACTTTAGATATTGTTTTAAGGTTGAAAAATATTAATAAAGCTGAAATTAAAATGTCCTTTTAGGGGCTGGGGAGATAGCTCAGTTGAATAAGCACTTGCCTGGCAAGCACAAGAGCCTGAGCTCAATTCCGGCTCTGCAAAAAAATAAATAAAAATAAAATAAAATATATTTTTGGATACTATGTTGTTGACTTAATACCCAAGCTTTTCATTTTAAGATACAAACCCATTTTATTTTATTTTATTTACTTATTTATTTATTTCATGTGGGGTGCGGCTAGTGATGTGTTGGGGGTACAGATGGTGATTTTTTTTCTATTTTTTATTTTAAAAAGAATAACACTTAAAAAAACAATAAAAATGATACAGGATTTCAAAACAAGATGATAAAAAATCAACAATGGTTGTTAAATTGCATGTTGTTATCTTCAAAGTAGTTGTTCAGATTACCAGATATAGGCATGTAAAACTGATCAAAAATTAAGCATTAACTGTTCCTTTAAATAAATCAATAGAAATTATTAGTACAGTTATCTTAGTTATTGTGGGTGTGAGTGTGTGTATACACACACGTACATTTTTTCCCTTCTGACTTTTTGCTCTTCTCTTTTCTCTCATCCCAGTTATTCTTTCCTCTTGAGCAGTTTCTTTCCCTTTCACAATATCTAGTGTACCTTTTGGACTTTATTTACAAAACCCATTTTAAAATGTGACAGTTATAAATGTCCTCACTTGATATATATATATATATCTTTCTTTTAATTTCTAACATAGCTAACTCGGGTCAGGGAGATGGCTAAGTGGAATAAGCACTTTCCTGGCAAGTGCAAGACCCTGAGTTCAATCCTTGGTTCCGCAAAAAAATAAAATAGCTAATTCAATCCCTATGAGGTAAAACACACTGTATCAGAATTCAATCTTATTCTTTCCACTTGCTGATATAAACGAAAAATAAGTGAAATTGGTTTAAAAAGTTTCACCATGTACATTTCCATGCACACAGGAGTAAGTGCACATAAGACAAGCTTCTACACTTACTACAAAAGTCCCAAGGAGCCACGTGAGATTCAATAATACTGCAACTACCTCCAAAAGAGTATGTATTCATTCATATGTACACAGTCACACAAACACTTTACACAAAGCATTACCATGTTTTTTATGTCTATACAGGAAAGACTTTGAAAACTCATTCAAAAATGCACTACAAGTTTTAAATGACAGATCCAAAACACAATGCATTGGGATATGATATAGAAAATTAAATTCATAATCACTAATTTATTCATAATTATTATAATTAATAGGTGCTTGGATACCCTCTAGTGGGGCAGGCAGGTCATACCTTTGGTAATAACTTTCAATTGCCTCAGAAGTATGATGCTTGCTATGTGTTCTTTTAATATGTTTCTGAAACAGAACAAAAAGACAGTTTTACATTATGACATGGATTAAGTTGAAGAACAAGGAGATATTTCCCGAACCCACTGACTAAGTATAGGCAACTAAACAACTGCCTGGGAATCTAGGAGTGCTAGGACTTTTTTCCTGTCCACATCATGAACCTGTGTATTTTAATATCTGCTGCTGGCTGGGATATCTTCAGACTGCACCACAAGGTACAGGGTATATGTAAAAGTCAACAGGGTCAGAGTAATCGAATCTAAATAAGTTTGCTTAGGGCTGCAGAGGGCAAAGTAAAACTTGTTCCCTCTTTCAACCTTTGTATTAATTTTCCTTCAATTCAATTCCTTCTAAGTCCTCTGCACTCTAGTTTTACAATCCAATTGCCATTTTTAACCAGGAAGAACATTGCTTAAAAACAACTTATTTGAAAACTACAAAAAGTAATTCCATAGAGACTTGCCACTTGACTGACACCTGTCATCTCATGATAAATGACTCCATTTTCTGCCTCTCTTGCCTTCTGCCACTCCAGCAATGGTCATTTATCATCATCTCTGTCAGCAATGGAAAACGGCACTGACAGTGCAAGTCAGCAAACATTTAGCACATGGAACCACGCAACACAGGGAAATTATTATTGTCAGAATAATAATGGTTTAGCATAATTTATTACAGGTCCACCAAATAAGCAAAGGCTAGATGTTATTAGACAGATGGATGGGTAGGCTTGGCAGGCCTCCACTGAGACGCAGGCGGTGCTTGATGTGGAAAGGAGAACATCCTCCAACCCAATCAGAGAGCTGGCAGTTCAATTACAAAGAAATAAAGGGACATTCATCATTCAATTAGGCACCTGTCAGGCCTCACAAAGGAGGAAACTTCTAACCTGGTACTCCTGGGAGAAGATACTCAGCAGAGTGGCCTGCGATTGACTGGAACAAATAAAAGAAGGACAAAGTTAATTACTGGAGTGCACAGCAAAGAAACAAAAGAGAAAGCAGCTTCAAAGGTAGGCCTGCTGCCCTGTAATCTAACAGAACACGAAAACAAGTGTGGAAAAGTTGTTCCAGATGAACACCTCAAACAAAGGCTTCCTGCTGCTAGGTCAAGGGGAGAGAAAAAGGGAAAGGGGAAAACGTGACTGTTCTCAAGGCAGGTATCACATTATTTGGATTTTTTTAACACTTTGAAAAAAGTGAAAATCATATCTGTAGCATGCAATAGTGCTAAAAGGGACTAAGGTAAACTAAGGTCTATTTCCATAAATAAACAATAGAGTTCAGTCTCCTAAATACAAGAGAACATGCAGCTCATTCATGGACAACATCCTGCAATTTGTTTTTTTAGCAGACAGGTATCATCTTCTGCAGCTATCACAGGTGCAAGGGGGAAACTTGGTTCTTTCCTAGAAGCAGCCCAGAAACCACTGGAATATTCCCACTGACACTGGTGTACTTTGAAAACAGAAGCTTTCCCAGCAGGAAGCAGAGGTCCTTGGCGTGCATCATTCCTGGGGACTGCTGTAAGCATTATTCACCTAAGGCTGTGCAGTGTCAAACGCTTGGCAATGAAGCAACCTGGAAAACATTCCTCTCAAGTGGGAATTTTCCTCTTGAAATTGTGTTGACATTTAGCAATGGAACACAATTTTTCCTTCCCCTTAAAAAGCAATCAATGCTCTACTACTACTCTTTTTGATTGCCCTCTGTGATTGACCTGATCATATTTTGAAAATGATTATTTCTAATATACTTCAATATCGAATTCTAATTTCTCTAATAGACCAGATTGTACTTTAAATAATTTTGACTTTTATAGTATGCCAAAGTTCTGTGAAATAATTAAAATTTCTGTTTGTGAATGAACGCTCAAGTATATCACAGAGGATTTTATAAGTATGAAATGACAATCTATTTGCTCAGTCACACTCAGTACTACATCTTCTAGACACCATCAGAGAGTCATCGCCATCTATACGAAATGACATGAACAGGTGAACCAAAACTATCATATTCACTAAGGAAAGCTCATAATTATAGAACTATTTCTATAAGTCAAAAGTAATGAGAAATGATTGACTATAATTATAAATTCATTACAGTCTGATTTTTTTCAATTTTCTGCTAATATCGAAAGCTATCCTGAAAAGGCCAATTTTATATATAAAATCTTCCTATGATGTTTGACTTACCTCAGCTTAACACACAAATCACATTTACTGGTAGGTTTCTGACAACAAACTTCTGGGGAAAAATGGTAAAATGAAGGCCAGATCTTCAAAAACTGCTTAATTAAAATGTTAGGAATTAATGTGTAATAAATAGACCTTACTCATTGTAAAGCAAAATAAATGATTATGCTATTAACCATGTAATGGCATACAGAGTGTCAATTAGTAGGCTCCTAAAGATATAATGAAAATAATGCATTTGCAGTGACTAATGAACTGGAAACTAACTGTAAATAAAACAAAATGGAATTGTAGGTACCCAGAAGGGTACTAAAGAGACAACTGGAAGTTAAACAGGTGACGTGAGACATGGAGATGTTGAGAGTACAGTACAAATTCAAGATGAGACAGGATAGCGACTTAACCAGAGAAAGGGCCTCTGAACTTTGTGTAAGTTGATTCAGCCAAAACCACGGGCACAGCTTATGTAGCAATCCACTTTCTCTGTGGTCAATAGGGTTAGAGAGAATATTGCAGCTCACAGTAGGAGTAAATCTGGCTGAAACTTAAAAAGGAGGCAATTTATATGTTTGACCAACAAAAAACCACACTTGGGTCCAGAATGTCCAGAGAACTAAGTGACTTGCCAAGTTATCTGAAAGCCCCCACATTCTTGCACATGCTAATTTCACAGAACAGGGTTCTGAAGAAATGTTACACCATAAAGAGCAGGAGGGTAACTTTGGTACAAGCAAGACTTTGACCCAAGTGTGCATTTTTCACCATTTTTTCTAGTACATTAATGCTGAGAAAATGTACCAGAAGGACAGACTCAACAGGGAAAGAGGGGAACAGAGTCTAAAGAACTCACCACTACCAACTTCACCCCACCACACTACTCTTATTTTAAAGGTGGGGAAACGAAGAGACGTTAAGAAAAGCACACAATCAAACAGCCAGATAGGTGGTGGAGCTGTGAATCAAAATCCAGATTCAATTCCAGAACCTAACCCTTTTATCCCCATGGAAACCTACCTTTCTATCAGTCCAAGATATCAGTTCTACATGGGATATATGCTAATATCCCAGCTTAAGCATTTATATGAAGTCACATTATACTCCAAACAACTCTGCGAGATGAAGCAGGTTCCTTTTTCTTTTTTGATAGGAAATTGAAGCCGTAGCAGGTCAAGTGCTTTGACCAAATTCCAGGGCTTTGGAAAATAATCCTTTCTTGAAAAATCAAATTGCAGTTCCTCTTTAATTAGCTATATAAAATAATCTTTTTGTGTTACAAGGCAAAGGAGCTAGAGATTATAGAGAACAGCAAAGGATTCAAAGATTGTTGGGTCATTTTCATTATTCTCCCTGCAACTAAGGTATATTTTTACTGCCACCACTGCTACAAGTATCTCTTATCTGACTGTGTATGTATCTTTTACTCAAATGATATTTACTTTGTATAAAGCAGTGTCGAAGCCTTCCCTGCATATGCTAAATATAAATAACCTGATCTTTACTGGACAGCACTCTCTATAAAGGTGTTAAGTTAATGAAACAATATTTAATGAAAAGTTTCTGGCAGTGAGCAGGTAATGGAAAGTGGATGAGCCAGGTTGCTGGGGGTCCCTTTGGGTCGTTGAAAGCATCTAGGGGTTGACCTTGATCCCAGATTTTGGGACACAACAGATGGCAGAGTGGTGAAAAGCAGAGAAATAGAGATTTGGTGTTCAAACGCTGGAATACAGCAACTTGCGGAAAAGAGAGGAGGTCCCCAGGACCCAGCAAGGATCTGAAGTGAGAACTGAAGCTCATGGGGAGAGAGAGAAACCTCAACACAGATGGAAGAGGTGGCAAGCAGGGCTTTCTCCCTGAGCCTGACTCACTGTGAGGGCAAGGCACCTCAAACCTGCAGAAACACGGTAACTTACTGCAGATCCCAGGGACCTCCATGGAGAATCACACAAATGGACAGGAACAGCAGACACAGGACTGCAGTAGCTGGTGAGTTATTCAGGTGCTGATGTCTCCTAGAAGAGGCTAACTAGCCAGTTGCCATCTCCGAGAAGGGTCAATTCAGTTTAGAATTAAGAGCTGCTACGAGGTGGTTCCATCTACTGGTTCCCAATGTCAGGTGGAATGGAATTGAAGTTGGAAGGAGGCTAAACAAAACAGATTCCAGCCTCACAGGCAGAAACCAGCCTGAACCTTAATGGGACTAAAGCTGCAGGCTCACTGGGATTACCCACTACTCCACCATAAATCTATGGTTGCACTGCTAGGATTCATCGACATGGGTCTGGACTACATATGCCCACTCTGTCTACCAGTACAGCAGAGATTCTCTAAAGTGGATTTGACTCTTTTCTTTCTTGATTGTTCTTGGTATGAACATTGCTTCCAATTTTCTTTCTGTTGTTTAATCCTGTTCTTGCTTTTATTTCTTCCTTGTCTTTCTCTCCTATCTTTTTCACCTGTTTCCCAAGTTTTTCTGTATTTTTTTTTAATCTTCCTGGTCCTCCAGTCTTGCTTCTAGTCACTTTCTCTTCTAGTTCTTTTTTTTTTTTTTCAACTCCAATCCCTTTTAAATTAGAGTAAAATCACCATATTAATGGTATATTTACTATATACAATTTTCTGATTTTAGACTTTGTTATAGTTATACTTCATATAGTTATGGTGAAAAATTAATAATCACCAGTTTGTCTTTTCCTAGGCTGTCTTTGACACTGCTGTTGGTGGTGACTGCTACTTAGCCAAAGAGAAATAACTGTTCTAATCTGTTGTTCTTCTTGGTATGCCAACACTCAGATTGTCTAAGGGTCATAAACAATAGAATAGGTCAATTCCAAAGAATCAGAGGCTAGCCCAAATAGGCATTAACTTCTAATCCTCAATAATTCAAAGAAGTAGGATCTTTCAACAGCCTCAAAATGCAAAAGTCAGCTACACCTAGGAGACATCTCTGACAGTTACTTCTTAAGGATTCTACATACTAGCAATAAAACTACATGTGATAAGCAATTTCTAAGCATCAAACTAGGAGTTAAACATAAAAAAGAAAGAAAACCAAAAAAAAAAAAGCAAAGAAATTGAGAAGACACTTAAGCAATATGCAATCCCAAGCTTCCAGCTTACTAAAGGCAAACCCAAGGGACACTGAGGTGGAACAATTCAAAAGCCACCTAACTGGACTCTCTGAAATGTTAACAATGAAAGAAACAAAGCAGATGAATGAGGCTCTAGAAAATATCAAATCAGAAATAATCTCCCAGATAAATACAGAGATCATGACCATAATGAAAGACATGGTAATGACTCTAAAGCAGATGCAGATGAGAAGTTTCTGGGCAATAAAACAGTATACATTCTGTGTAAAACCCAGGTGCCCACAGTCAGCATTCATTTGCTGTATACTCCTTCTATATTTTTACTCTGTGTCAGATATATACAAAAATGTGTGTGTGCATGCTTGTACACATACAAATAAACATATAAAAACTGATTAGTTTAAACACACATTTTGTGTAATATGCCTTCGTCATATAATATATTAAATATACTTATTTTTAGATTAATTGCATTGTATATAAAGTACAAAAAATGCCACATGTAACAAATGTACAATATAACAAATTACTATTTTAAAATAACAGATTAGGGGCCAGGGAGATGACTCAGTAGAATAAGCGCTTGCCTGGCAAGCCCAAGGACTAGAGTTCAATCCCTGGTTCTGAAAAAAAATACTATTCTGGGTCAAGAAACATAATACTCCCAGGACCCCCAAAAGACACCTCACCTAATCACCACCTCTTCCCTCTTACCAGTGAACCAATTCTTCTGCTCTTGACTTGCTTTTCTTTATAGTCCTATGACACAAATACATCTCCTTCATTCTAAAGATTGGCTTTGCCTGTAGAAGATTCTACGTGAAGTCATTTTATTACACTATGCCCTCTTTTACACCTCACCTTTCACAGAACATCTGAGAGTGATCCATGTTAATGCAGATGCATGAGGTCACTTTCACTGCTCCATCCTACATCCTCCTGCACTAGAGCGCTGCTGCTGTGATCTCGTGTGGAAGCCTCTGGGTGCAGATTTACACACATCTCTGATCGATATAAAGATAAGGGTGAAGTCAAGGGCACTGACATGCACATCTACAGCCGTTAGGGAGACTGCACATTCTTCCAGTGGCTGTAGCGACTGTAAACTCCCAGCAATATGCATTACTACACACTCTCATCTCCCTTTCTTGTGGTGCCTGTTTACCTCTTCATTTTCTTCATGGTATCTTCTGAAGTGTAAAAGTATTCAACTTTGATGGACTCTAATTTATCACTTTGTTTTGTTTTAGTACATTTTGTGCCTTGTCTAAGAAATATTAGCCTGCTCACACTCATGAGGTATTTTAACATATTTTCTTTTAGAAGATTAATAGTGTTGGCTTTTGCATTTAGCTCAATGATCAATCTTGAATTAATTTTGTGTGTCAGGACAGGCGTCACAGTTTGTTTTTATTATTTTCATACAAATGCACAATTGACCACACACCATTTGTCCATTAAATTATGTTAGCACCCCTGAGGAAACGGAAAAACTGAGTCTATTTCAGAACTTTCTAATCTGTTCCCCTGATTAATGTGCTTATCTTGACATGCACACCTCATTATTTTGATTACATTAGCTAAATCATATACATTTAATGCAACTACTAATTTATTTAGGTTTAACTGTTATCTTATTAAATGACAACTGTCCCCCCTAGTACGCTACCTTTCCTCTTCTCCCTTTCTTCTTTCAATAAGTTTAATACTTATTCGCTATTTTTCTTCTGCAACTTGGTTTTGTTGGGCACTATGGCACATGAAGATGGTCCCAGAAATTTGGAGTTTGTAGCAGGAGTATCACAACTTTGAACTTAGCCAGAGCAACTTAGCAAGACCCAGTCTCAAAAACATAAAAAATATAAAAAAGACTGTGAATGTAGTTTTATGCAAAGGTCTTGGATTCAATCTCCACTATAAAAACAAAAACAAGAAAAAATAGGAAAAAAATTAGGCATAATTTTAGGCCTAATAAGTTTAAAAATTATTCTTTTAAATGATTACCCTAGTAAGCACGAGTGATAATTAATGCCTTATTACTTTGCCAAGATTGTCTATTAACTAGTGAATAATTGTGCCTCAAAATATAAAAATGCTGCAATACTATCTGTAGTTCCCCTCCTGACATTTATTCCACAAACATTGTTACCATTTTATGTCATCTCATCTCTGCTCATACACATTCACTCATATGTACCATTTCATTGTTCTTCATTCCTTCTCCATTCTTTCATCAGAAATCATTTTCTTTCAAAACTCCCTTCAGTGTAGATATGTTGTATGTATCTTATTCTGGGAATATGTTCAACCATAGTGTCTTCAAACAATGCTTTTACCTTCTCTTTCTGAGATTCCCAATATGTAAACTTTTAGTTCTTCCTACCTTACTCTATGTCTTACTTCATATGTTTCGTCCTTTGTTATTCTAGTCTAGTCTATTTATTTTCTTGTGAGCTATCTTCCTGTATATAAATTCTCTCTTCACTACTATCTAGTTTATAGTTATAACCATCCATTGACTTAATCCATCCAATTTTGATTGCAGCAATTTTCAGTTCTAGGTTTCCTAACAAATGGTTGTTCAACTAAGTTCCTTGCAGAATATTTCAGTCTAAGTAACAGTGGGATACTATTTGAAAAATAGTTTCATAAGACATGTGAAGCCTAAAATGATGCTTTCTTTTTCCACAGGGGATTCTCATTGATACTGAAGGCTCAGGATTTTAGGATCTCCTTCCTTAGTCCCATTTCAGGTAACAATTTTCATTACTAATCAAGTAAGTTCGAAACTGTCATGTACAGATCTTCTAATTTCAATTCACAATTACCCTAAACATATATGTCTTTATGGCCCTACCACATCTCCAATAATCCCTAAATTTTGTCCTCTAGCCCTGCAGCACTTTCAGAAGTCCCATTGAGAACTTAACTATATTACATCTCTAGGTAGGTCCCCAACTCTGTCTTCAGAAATTAAAAATGTACACATAAGTACATCATAAGTTAAGGAGGAAGCCACGATGTAAACAATGCAAACGCATCACACTGAGCAAGGAGTATGAAACATATCAAAATTGATGGGAAATATATCCATTACTAGACATTAAAAGAAAAGAAAAAAACTAATTAGTCTTGTTGTTGGAAGTTATACCAAACTACAGGTGCCAGGAGATGTACAACATTCAGTGGAACATGACAAATTTCTGTTAAAACCAAAAAAGAATACATAGTTGGAAAAACTTCACAAATTTGAAAAAAGTGGGAAAAGTGTGATATAGATAAATTCTAAGATAGTATTTACCAACAACTTATAGAATTAGATCCAATGTGATATAACTTACATAAAGTATAGCACAGCAAAATATAATTGAAATAAGTGAGAATGAAACACTAAGCTCAACTTCAGCTGTAGTTATTACATTAAAAAAATCAAAGGGGAAAGATAATGTAAAACAGTACTAAAATATTCCATTTATATAAAGGTAAGAAGCAAATAGAAGTAGAGGTAGATTCAAAAGGCTCATTATATTAGTCTTCATTATTTTGTAGCTTGTGCTGTTTTTCATAATAAAACTAAACACATAGGCAAAAATAACTGAAGCGGAGTTGAATAAATTGATTTTTCAGATTCTCTTCTGTTCTAAGTCCCACCCTATTCTAAATGTTCTGATTTAATTACAGTCTTAAGTACCTATATCTCTTTCTTTCTTTTCTAATTAAATTTAGTATTAACTTTTTAGAACAAGCCATAACATAAATCAGATAAAGAATAAGAAGCCTGGGTGTCAGATATTTAATTTCAGTGGCAAGACCAGACTTGTGATAATTTTTCTCTTAAGTAATCCCAATAATTCCAATACATTATATAATTAATAGATTTGTAAAAAATGTTTATCAGTCATCTTTTCAAATTTCAATTTTTACTTGCAGCAATGATTTCTTGTTATTTCTTTCCTTAATGAGATTAAACTACATTGTGGGAAGCCCTCCAATTGAATTTATAGTAGCTTTATTATGATTGTAAAAGGAAGAAAGAGGTGGGGGAGAGAGAAGTAGAGTGGGAGAGAGACACAGAGACAGAAACACTGACAACCTGATAGTCAGCATAGGAAGGTGCAACCTTTCCTTCCCCGGTTAAGTGTAACATTCTTCCAGGTCTTCCTTTGTGCTGCCTCTCCCTCATCCAAGTATCCTTTGTCCTCCTAAGCCACAACCTGCCTACAGTTCTGTACTTTAAGTACTTTAACTTCTATGCCACCCTTCAAAAGAAGCAAAAGTCAGACCTAAACCTCAAAGCCAAAATTATCCTCTCTGACCTCCCTGCAACATCTTTCTTCCTCTAGATTCCAGAGTACTATTTTTTCATAATTCTCCTCCTACTTTGTTAACCAGCTGCCTTCTTTCACTAGCTGTTTTTTCTTCTGTGCTGGAGTTTTCTAGGAATGCTCTTTAATCTCCTCTTTCTTCCCTTTACGCTAACCTGGGTAGAAGCATGTGCTGTTGTGTACTTTTTTCTTCTCTTTTTTTTTTGTGTGTGGCCCACTTAGCCCACCCTGGGGGTGGGGCTAGCATGGCATGTGGTGCTGGGGATAGAACCAGGGTCTCTGCGTTTGCCTAAGCTTGGCTAAGCAAGCACTTTAGACCACTGAGCTATCTCACCAGCCCCCACTGTTGTGTTCTTTACAACTACTTCCACAGCTTTTGAACATGCTATATAAAACTATACACACAAGTATGAGCACATTCAGGCACACATGCACACACACACACACACACACACACATACAGACTTGTGAAGCTGGAGCAGAAACTCTTCAGAAGCCTCTACATACAGCACAGGGGACATGTCACCTGCTTGCCACAGGTACAATACCTGCAAATCAAATTTACTACCACATATCTTTCCCACAAACACATTTTCGTATCATATGTCTTCTAAGTCAATTATCTCCATAAGTGCAGAGGACTGACACTTGCTTTCCCTTGCAGCTGAGTCATTTCAACAGATACCAAGTTTTGTTCATTGTAACTGCAAAATCTGTGTTCAAAGTGACCATACTCTTTTACACCACTAGTTTCCTTTTTCACTTCCATTCTTTCTACATCTACACCTTTTAATACAATGTCTAATTTAATGTCAATGTTTCTAAGATAGCCACCTGATTATATTACCATCTTAAATTAAAAATTCCTAGCACAGCAAGTATCTACAGTCTACAAGATGACTTTTCTGCTCATGTGCTAAGCAACTGAGGACTTGTGTCACCTTGCTTAAAGGCCTTACATTTTTAACTTTTCACAACTCTTAACTGCTTTTAGCCTCCAGATCACTTTATCCTTTAATCTCACCATACCCACTCTTAATTGTCATGTTCCTACCAGAGTCCACAATATTTTTTTCCTTGTTCTCCTTGAGACATTTGTATTATTACAGTAATAATTAGATTCCAGATATTACATAACATGCTATCACTGTTAAGTTATTTAATAAAAAGAGTACTTCTTGAGACAAGAGATAAGATTTTTTGATTAAGCCCCATTTTTTCTCTTTAGAAATAACAAAGTAAAGGCTATGGATGAAACAATTCAGCTAAGAACATTAGGCACATAATAAATAAATAAATAAAGGAGAAATAAGTTGTGCGGCCGCATCTCCTGCAAGAATGAAGACCATTCTTAGTAATCAGACTGTCGACATCCCAGAAAATGTCGACATCACTCTGAAAGGACACACAGTTATTGTGAAGGGCCCCAGAGGAACCCTCCGGAGGGACTTGAACCACATCAATGTGGAACTCAGTCTCCTTGGGAAGAAAAAGAAGAGGCTTCGGGTTCACAAATGGTGGGGAAACAGAAAGGAGTTGGCAACTGTCCGCACGATCTGTAGCCACGTACAGAACATGATCAAGGGGGTCACACTGGGCTTCCGTTACAAGATGAGATCTGTGTATGCTCACTTCCCCATCAACGTCGTTATTCAGGAGAATGGGTCTCTTGTTGAAATTCGGAATTTCTTGGGTGAAAAATACATTCGCCGAGTTCGTATGAGGGCAGGTGTTGCTTGTTCAGTATCTCAAGCCCAGAAAGATGAGCTAATCCTTGAAGGAAATGACATTGAGCTTGTTTCAAATTCAGCTGCCTTGATTCAGCAAGCCACAACAGTCAAAAACAAGGATATCAGAAAATTTTTGGATGGTATCTATGTTTCTGAAAAGGGAACAGTTCAGCAGCCAGATGAGTAAGATCCAAGAGTTAATCCAAGCCACAGAAACAAGCTTCTAGATTGTAAAGCCAATCTGATATTTTAATGAGACAATAAAAGATCTTTATTAAATAGAAAAAAAAATAAGTTGTGCAACAATGAGGACTTTCTGGATTAATATTTTGTTATACCATTTTAACACATGAAATATCAGAATGAGATTTTTAATGATGCATAATGATTCAGTAGTAATAGCGTATTCATGACCAATGTGTATGAATTAAGCCATAAATACAATAAAGAATAAAGTACACTAGAAAGTAAGCAATAGTATCAATGGTCCCAACTCCCTACCTTTCTAGTTCTCACTACCAAGAGAAATTCTTTTTCTTAATCACTCCATCTTCATCTCTCAAGATTAATTAGATCTGTTAGTTGGTAATATGTTGGCCTCTTTACTTTCCGGATGAACTGTCACAAATTCCAAATTGATTTGTCAGAGTTTGTAGGATTTTATTACATATTGAGTGTAATTATAGATTTTTATGGGGGAATAATTTGTGCTTTCCAAAACTATGGCTTTTATCCTTCCTAGTCGTTCAATGGTTTTGTAAAAAAAATATCTTTTTTCCCATAAATCAATGAAAATAAAGGACATGCTTTTCTGTTAACTTTTTTGGAGTGGCCTATTCTATAGGAGAAAGGAATTCATGCTATAAATATGAATATTCTAGATATGTGAAAATGAATATTTATAGTTGCACGCAGGCAAAAAAAAATCAAAAGAAAATCAACTCATATTATTCTCTCTTTTCATATTCCATGAAAACAAATGGAAGAAAGGGGAATTTAATACTGAAATTGGCAAAGAACTTGGACAGACATGTATCCCAATAAGACACACAAATTGCTAATCAGCATGAAAAGATACTCAATATTGTTAATCACTAGGGGAAAAACAAATTAACTTACAGTGAGATGCTAATTCATACACAATAGGATGGCTAGAAAAGAACAAAACAAAACACAGACATTAACAAGCACTGGGAAAGATATAAAGAAAGTGGTACCCTCCTACATTGCTGGTGGTATTCCAAAGGGTGCACCTGATTTAGAATATAGTTTGTTTGTTTCTCAAAATATAAAATACAGAGTTACCGTATGACCCAACAATTCAACTTCTTGGTATGTATCAAGAAAGCTAAAATATGGGTCACACAAAAGCCCATACACAAGTGTTCATACTAGTATTCATAACAGCAAAAAAGTAGGATGAATGCAAATATTCATCAATTGATAAATCAATAAATAAAATGCAATGTATCTACAGATTGGAATATTCAGCATGGAAAAGAAAAAAGAAATAGAAGGGCCTGCCAGATAGCTCAGAGGATTAAAGCACTGTTTAGGCCAACATAGGAACAAAGGTTCAATCCCCATCATGCTGTGCAGACCCCACACCCAGGGCACACTGCGACAGTGGTTGAGATTGGGCATGGTGGTGTGTGCCTGTAATCCCAGCGCTTGGGAGACTGAAAACAAGGGGATCATATGAGTCCAATCTGTGTACTGAGACCCTGTACTACAGGTATTTTAAAAAAAGACAAGAAAAGAAAGAGAAGTACTACTTCAATCTATGGCACAGATCAGCCTTGAAAACATCATATGACAAGAAGTCCATTTACCAAAGGCCATAAATTGTGTGACTCCATTTATATGAAATGTGCAGAATAAGAAAATCTATAGGAATAGAAAGTAATTATTGGTTGTTAGGGTCATGGGAGGGAAGACATGCTCACTGGTTACTGCTAATAGGAATAAGATTTCTTTTTAAAATGGTGAAAATGTCCTCAAATTAGATAGTGGTAATCATTATACAACTTCAAGAATATACTAAGAACTACTGAATTGGATACCTTTTTCTAAAATGGTAAAATTTATAGTATAGAGCTGAGATAGAAAATCAGTAAGAAATCAAAATTGTAACTTATTTTCCTCTATGACAGCTCCATTTTCCTCACTATAACTTTAAAATTTTTAATGTGACATCACCATAGGGAAAGTGATTAATTCTCTAAGTTAGGTGTCATTTTCCCTAATTTAAGAACATTTTACTGTCCTTCAGAATAGTAGTTTTATAAATTCATGGTAGGCATCTTTATATATTCCACAAATATTTACTAAAACATTAGAGAGAATAAAAAGTTGTATTGTCAAGGCTGGGGATATACTTCAGTAGTAGAGTACCAGCATAATATATATGAAATTTGATTTTCTGAATTATTAATACATAAATTAATTAACAACATTTTTGTGGGGAGCAAGTGGAGGGCCGTGCCTTAAGATGGCGCCAAGGTCGCCTCGGGGGATTTCCGCAGACGTGTTCTTTAGCTGTAAATATCACCTAATAAGGTAAAGACAGGCGCCACCTAACCAAGGCACTCCCTGTCAGCCTAAGAGGAAACGCCAGGTGGCAAGTGGGGATTGGCTGAGTGAGGGTACTAAAGGGCTTGACGGGAAGTGCTCGGGGCAGTCGCAACGCCATGTAAAAGAAAGCTTAATAAAGACATCTGGGTGAAGGAAGGAGCGGTGGTCGCGTGTCATTCTGCAGGCAGGAGGCGTGTGACACATTTTTAAAAAGGTATTGTCAAGGAAGCACAAATAGAGAGTACTTTTTTTGTTTAAAATCCAATTGGAAAAAGCACTATCTCATTGTAAGTTTCAGCATCGAAGACAAATGTAACATCTTTCTAAAGTATTTTAATCTTGAAAAAGTTCTATAATTTTATTAACTACACAACTGCAAAAGTTAAATTTGTAAATTTTTCTCTTTTTGTAACTATAATTTAAAGGCTACTGTATCAGAAGATGGTGCCTAGGTCCTAATATACTCATCCTGCATTTGGACATTTCTATGTGAGTCCTAACAGAGAAACTATTCAAGGCCCACAGAGTGATTTAAATAGTTTTAATATTAAGACTTCTAGGCATTCAGAGTAATCTGGCCACAGGGTGAGTTGATAGAAGAAAATAGCTCCTTTCACTAACCACTGATTACAAAGTACCGCTTCTTCCAATAGAAGTTAGACATTCACTTTATGAGTTTAACACAATTATGGCTGAAATGTGTTTTTCTGATACAAGACCAAACCCAACTACTTAATGAAATAGTCACCAGATCCTCACTCGGAGAAAAAAGAAAAAAAAAAAAAAAAAAAAAAAAAAAAAAAAAAAAAAAAAAAAAAAAAAAAAAAAAAAAAAAAAAAAAAAAAAAAAAAAAAAAAAAAAAAATATATATATATATATATATATATATATTTCTTTTTTCAACCTTATTATTCCAATTCTTCAAATATTTCTTGAATCAGGTAATCCAGGAAAACACTCAAGTAAATTATAAGAGTTTACAAAGGCCCTCTCTCGCCTTATCTCTTTGCACCAACTTTAACTTCAAACTGAATTACTTGTCTGGCTCCTGAGATTTTTATCATGGTGACTTAATCTTTTTTCTTTTATGTATTTAGTACAGGGTTTACAGGGTCTCACTACGCAGATTGGACTCGTAATGATCACTCCTGTTTTCAGCCTCCCAAGCGCTGGCATTACAGGCATGCCACCACGCCCAGTCTCAGAGCACCCTGGGCAAGGCTGGCACAGTACACCACGATCGAACCCTAGTGTCCCTGTGTCTGCGTAAGTAGGTGCTTTAATCCACTGAGGTATCTGGCTGGCCCTATGGTAGCTTAATCTTAAGGAAAACCAAAGTGATTCTATGCTTAAATGAGTCTGGTTTATCTTGCAAATAAAAGGGGGGGGGGCTCAAAATACAAAATAATACAGAACAATTTCTAATCTTTATTAGTGACAAAAATCACTTCTCTAACAGTATTCAGAACAAGTTATGGAAAAATTATATTACTGTCATAAAAGACACAACTATAGTATTAACCCCTACCCTATAATGGTAAACTTTGTACTCCATCATATCCTTTTTCTTTCCTTCTGCAGAACAGAAAAATAGTCCCAAATAACCCTATTAGTTTTTCATCAGTAATATTCAGAGCTAAAAGGTTGAGGAACTCTGATCCACTTTAGATAGTTTTCTTAAAATAGCTGCCTATTAAAATCAAGTGAATTAATTTCACTTTCTCAAGGGTGTCTGTGCAGGGCTAGGTATAAAGACCAAAGGGAGCATTCTATCACTGAGTTACGTTCCACTCCTTCAAGTCCTTACTTTACAAATAAAATATGAGAAGCTCTGTACTATGGCCACTTCACTTTACTATAGTTGTTGCAAAAAACTAATGCAAATTTGGTGGCTTAATACAACAGAAATTTATTCTTTTATAGAACTTTAGGAATTTTATGATTAAGAAATATACTAAGATCATACATAGCAAAAGTGAAAGGCAGTATATGTATTCAACATTTTACCTGTGTGGATACATATGTTTGTAAAAACTAACAAAACTGCATGTAAGAAAACCAAATTTCACTGAATGTAAATCAATATAAAATTTAATAAAAATTGAAAAAATAATACAATTTCAGGACATTTACCTTAATCAGTGTTTTATGAACTCATGTTGGCTTGGTACTCCCACATACACATGGTGAGGGGTAGCCAATTTTATACATATGTAATTTAATACACATAGCTTTAACATATACCTAAAGATATGCCAAAGGAAAAAACATGTATAACACACGAATCCTAAGTATAAACACACCATTTTTGTAGAGTTCAAATAAATACACAGATTGCAATCTGACTTTTTAAATGTTTAAATTTGATATAAGAGGTCAGAAAATATAAAAGGAAAAATATTATAAAGCAATGGCCACATTTCTAAAAGAGAATAAAGCAAGAGTCCAAACAGGTTCACAAGTCACCTGGCCAGCGATGCTGCAGTTTGATCAAGTGCTATGGGTAAGTTGATGTCTCCCCAACAGCACCCCAAAGTCAAATGCTGAAGCTCAAATTCCCAGCATAATGGTATCTGAAGCGGGGGTCTGGCTAGTTAGTATTAGATAAAGTCACAGGAGTGAGTCCTTGTTATGGGATCAGTGACCTTACAGAAAAAAGCAGACAGGCTCCTGTGTTCACTGAAGAAAGGCCACGTGAGGACACACTAAAAAGAGCAGTCATCTCTAAGCAAGACGACGCACACCACAGCCAGACTTTCAGCCTCCAGAACTTGTAAGAAAATTAATTGCTATTGTTTAAGCAGCCTAGCCCATGCATTTTATTGTGGCAGCCTAAGCAGACATAGATGAGGACAACCTTACATAATAGGCCACATTGTGAGAACTGGGAATTAATCACTCATTCTTCCAAGAGTTTAAACTAACTAATTAATTTTTCAAGTTCTAAGGCTGAGCCAGGCTCTTGCTGAAGTTTAACTCTGAGTTTATTTCTTGGGAAGCAGATTCTCAAAGTTGCACACACACACATACACATACACGCTCAGCTTATACATGAGTTTTTTTATGTAATCTAATTTTATTCCATGATGTTCAATTCTTTTCCTTTGGATTTACTAAATTATCTGGCTTTGCTTATTTCTGTAATGCTCTGAATGGATGGATCTCTCTTTCAAGGAATTCTTCAGTGTATGAAATCCTGCAAGAATACCAGTCATTGTGCCAATTATGAAAACCAAATAGACATCTAGGGGCTGAGTTGAATTCTCTGACTACAATGCTATCAGTATATGTCTCATAAATACAGCTACTTCCCAGCTTTTCTGCAGAGTAAAAAAATTTAGAAGACTGTTAAAAACCACTTACATATTTCCCTATTACTTTTCTACACAAAAAATTGTAACCTGCCTATCTAATCTTTCTTACCTTAATATATTACAAAAAAAACAGTAAAAATGACTAACAAGTTTACTTATAATTTTTATAATTTATATAGATCATGGCAATAACTATTGATCTCCTTTATAATTTCTTTCTGAATAAATTCTGGTAAAATATGATATCAATAATCTCATACTTTATTTATTAGCCACTGTTCCCAACCCAAACCCCAATTGCCAAGTTGATACTCTCATTTAAGAATTGAAAAGGGCAGGGTATGGTGGTTCACAGGGAGGGAGGGAGGGAGGGAGGGAGGGACGGACGGACGGACGGACAGCAGGCAGGCAGACAGATAGACAGAGACAGAGACAGAGAAAAAGGCTGGAGATTTAAGGCCCCGGGTACAGTACCCAATAAAAGTTAACAAGGAATTAACACGACAGCGCCCTCCTGAATTCCCGCAGTGCCCCTAAACAGCCTCAGTAGTGCTCTTACTGGTAAAACAAACCGCATGAACCCTCAATAGACGCTGTTTTCCCTGCTACATTAGTTTGAAAAAAATCGTAGATTTTCAATCTCTAAAAACATCACCATTATCATGATGTAGACTATAATTATTCTACAACCACCCACTTTAATAATAAATGCTGGCACGATTAAAACAACAAGTGGAACGCCTTAAGATGCATTAAGCTCTTCGTTTATGAAACACAAAATTTTAAAATCTCACCGCAAGCCTTTTATTCCTGATTCACAATCAAATCCTTTTGGCAGCTAGTCTCATCTCAGCACTTAATGTCCTTCATTCCAATAAAACCAATCTTAGACAGCTGTAAATGCCGCCCCTACTTCTTGTGTCTTAAGAAAAAACCAAAGGATAAGCAGAGATGAGTTCAGTGGCTGAAACTATGCAGTATGCAAGTAGGCTGTGTCCTACACTTTCTCTGACATTCAATCTTAACTTTTTCCCATTTCTGCTGAACTCTAATGATGAATGGACACCCAATAAATACCCATGGTGATTATGGTATGTGACATTAATAGAGCACTTATTAGGTACCAGGCACTGTTTCATTTAAACATCACTATGACAATAAAACTGGGATTATTATTTAAGAAACAGGGGCAGAGATGAGATTCCCTGGCCAAATCCACAGTCAGAATGAAAATGCAGGTAATTTGGTCTTAGGTCCTAGGTTCCTAATCACTGCATCACAGCATCGAAAAGACAAAACAAACTACTTTGAAAAATCTGTACTCTAATGTATGTGTCATTCTAGTTTCAATAAAAAAAGGTTTGTTAGAAGCTAAGACCAAAGTGTGAAGCTGAGCAGTTCACCAAGCGCATCTATGCACAGCACAGGAGTGCTTCCTGCAGAGGGCCCAGAGTTCTGTTCTCGTACCTCCTAGTAACTGATCAGTCCACTGCAGCCCTGGTCAAAAAAAGTGGATTCATCTGGGTGAGAGGGTGCACACCATAATCCCAGCACTCAGCACTCTGAGGCACAAGCATTGTGAGTTTGAGGCCAGCCTTTCGTGCTACAAAGGGAGTTCGAGGCTAGCCTGAACCAGATAGCAAGAGCATATCTCAAAAAGCAAACAACAAATCAGAGCACAAAATTTTACATTTTTCTTGATATATGTAATATTTTAAAAATGTAACTGAGTTTCATATATAGTCAAAAAATAATACTACTCAAACAAAACACAAAATTCACATCCTGTAGCAGCCCCTCATTTCTTTAGAACTTCAGCTTATACTGAGTACATAATATATTCCCCAGATTTGGATATGCCAAGCCCATCAGCAGCTTTAAAGAACCAAACTTTAATTCTGCATCAAAATGACCTCTCAAAACCTGCACTCTACTCCAGACCAGAGGAAGCCAGAAAGGCTGTCTTCCCTGATACAAACACACAAGCAAAGCACCCCAGTACCATGTGAGGAGGCCTGCCCTCACCTTGGAGCCTAAATACAACTTCCAGGCTAACCCTAACATTAAGGAGGAAAAATATTGGTAGTTTTAGACAAAAGCCACAGCACGCCATGTCAGGCCTAGGCTATACTGATTGTACTTCCTCAAGTTTAAGCCTATAGGCTTGAAGGTTAAATAAACTTCCTAACTTTTGTGCAACATGGATCTTGTCTTCGTATCTATTTAATATCTCAGGTGTTTGAGAATTTATTTTCTCTTGCTATGAATTTGTTCCCAAGAGCCTCTTCCTTGTGAGACAGCTCCCCAAAGTCACTGTGCTGTTTGTTGTGAGCACAGTCTCCCCACATTGGCTCTCTCTACCCATACTGCCTCTCTCTATCTACGCTGCCTCTCTCCACCCACACTACCTCTCTTCACCCACACTAAACCACCTGCAAGACACTTGCTCTAGTTTCTTCCAAGCTCTCTCTTAACAGTTAAAGAGCAGCCTACAGCTCCCACTGCTCCTTGAAGGCTGCCTAACACCTCTGTGGGAAACAAGTCATGCTCTACTTTGCCCAACACATAACAGTAAAAATGCCAGCACATTTGCTTTGACAAGCAACTCTTTTTCCATTAAGGAACACATACTGAATCTATTTTTGAGCAAAGGCACAAAAGCAAGTGACACTGTGAAAAAGAAGCAAACAACTCACTAATAATAAAAGCCTAACCTGCTATGGGTAGTCATCATTTTACAGGATTGTGTCAGAGGGCAAGGAAGAAAGACACATCTACCACAAGGCTAATTTATGGTCTCACAAAATCCAGCATACTGAAGGATTTCATTTAGTCTACCAAAAGTCTCTGACCAACACAGCTCTATTAAAAACCCTTGAAAAAAACACAAAAATCAAAAAACCTGAACTTGCTATTATATCAGCCAACAAAAGCTTCCCCTGTCTATTGTATCAGACCCCACCATATCTATAAGAGCTAACACTAAGAAATTTTCCCATATTAAAAAAACATAATTAATATTTTAATGAATTTTTCAGAAGCAAAAACAGACTTTATGATTTCTTTCCTTTAATTTTTATTTACTTATCTGTTTACTTATTTATTTGGTACAGGGTCTCACTCTACAGCTCAGACTCACAATGACCCTCCTGCCTCTGCCTCCCTAGTGCTGGGATGATAGGCATGCTGGCACAGCATGCTGTATCAGGCATTGAGAACCCAGGTCCTTGAGCTTGCCAGGCAGGCACTTAGACTGCCGAGCTCTGTCCCAAGCCAACTTTATGCTCTCATATGGATTATATTCTTATAACACTCAGTATTAACTTGATGCCACTTAGGAAAATGCATACTTAGAACAAATTATCAACAGACAGACTTCAAAGCACTGAAGATTCCTAAAGGGCAGAATGTCTTGAACCCAGGGCCGCAACCCCACGTCCTTCAGCTCCTTGAAGCTCACCTTCCCACCGTGCCTAAAGTCACCGTCACCTTCATCATTCTAACAGCAGCAGCCACACTCCAGGTGAGGAGGTGGAGGAATGGCGTATACCACATGGCTCCCATTGTTCTTCTGTGCACATTCATTTTCCTGTATATATTCTCCCACTGGTCCAATTTTACTCAGTTCCAATACTGCAAAGGTAAATGTTCTCCTCAAAACTGGCTGAGAATTTCCAACATGACTATATTAAGCCAGAACTAGACCACAGAACTGGCAATTACACAGTGTGCCAGAGAAGAAGTCAGAGAAGAAAAACAGGCTTTCAAACTAGAAAAGAAAAAGAAAAACCACTGGGAAAACCTGTTTTGAAAAACCTGGCTGACCACGATGGCACTTACCTGTAAGCCCAGTACTCTGGAGGCAGAGGCAGGAGTACCATAACTTAGCAAAAGTCTGTCTCCAAATAAAAGTATAAATAAATAAATAAATAAATAAATAAATAAATAGATAGATAGATAGATGGATGGATGGATGGATGGATGGATGGATGGATGGATGGATGGATGGATGGGGAAGTAGCTTAGTTTGAAGCTCGTAGGTTTAATCCCCAGTATTAAACAACAATAATCTGAAGTGTTCTCAAATGTACACAGCAGATCTTTTATTGACTGTTGGAACAGGTTAGCACTGCTCTTTTAAGAGCTTTCAGTAGAATTGCTTTGGCCTAAGTATCCATGAAACCTTTCACATTTCTGGATTTAAAGAGCCCATAAATAAATCACAGATTGAATTTTAATGTACCTTTTCATTTGCATTTTCATTAGACTCTGGGTTCTTTTTTTTTATTTTTGTTTTATTGAAGTACAAATATCAATGAGACAGTTTTAAGATACCATGACAAGATGGATTTCATAAATTAATACATTGCAAACTGTTTTCATAATGTTTTGGTATCAGAAGGTGCATATGTGATATTATACTTACAGACATTATTATAGCGTATGACTCTTATCAGTAAAGAAAGAGAGTGTAGCTGTTTGCCTATCTTATTTTTTATACCTGAATTACATCAAAGATTCAATAATTAATACTTTCTACCTTGTTATTTTCCTAGTGGTTGTCCATAGCACTAAAAGCTGACATAATATCCTGTCCAACCACTGTTAGTGCAAATCTTGCCTTCCCATAGGATTATGTAGAAGCACAGCGTTATCTATCCTCACTGTACTGTCTATACACACACATCATGATTCTTCCTTTCTATACCCCCACCTTTATCTACACCTGTCAGAGATAGGCACTCCATTGTCATTCAACGAACTTAGGTGCCTGAACTCAACAACGCAATCCAACACAGTCCAGCATTCCACTACAATAGTGAGTTATCCGAAGAAGTTGTTGACCATAGCCATTTATAGCTCAACTTATTATTATGGCCCCGTGGTGTATACTTCATTTTTATACTTTTCTGCTGGATGGTTAAGACCTACATAGAGCAAGACTTATATACCTACACATGTACTTTATGTTTCTTATGAGGTCAGTGAAGTCCCCTCAGGGTTTATCTAGTAGTCCTGTACCTTATTCTGTCGATCCTTTGTCTGTGTCATCCATGTGGATAAGTCACGGCCAATGCTTGACCAGTTTGCTCTCTATGAGAGCATGAGAGAATGTTTTCTCTCCATGTGACTCTCCCCAGGCACACTATAGAACTTCAGTCTGTTCTGTGGCTCCATAATCTCCTTGTTCAGAAAATTTGGAGCTCAACTAAGTTTCATGATGTTGCAGTGCAGGTTCTCCTATGTCCTGAGTCTTTGCTGACAGACTCTGGGTTCTTTAAAGCAAGGGTTCTATGTATATCTTTAAACCTTACATCACTGAAATTTAGCACAACACAATGCACACAGTAGCTTTTCAAGTGATGATGTCAATGAATAATGATCTTACATCTTTTCATTCTTTAACACACACACACACACACACACACACACACACACTCACACACCTTAAAACAAATGCATATATCAATCTTAAGAGAAAGTGCAAAAATACTGCAACTCAGACACAGAGAATACAGCATTCACTAAGACTTTAAGTGAACATGTAAGAGATGTATTTCTGAAGGAAAAGACAGTGCCAGTGTCTTTTAAAAACAGTGATGTCGGGCCAGTGAGATAGCTCAGTGGCCTAAGCACCTGCTTATGCAAGCGCAGGTACTGGGATTTGATCCCAGCCACATGCCAAGCTGTCCCCACCCCTGGGCATGCTGAGCTTGTGACCAAGTCTGGGCATGGTGGCGCACACCTGTAATCCGGGCACTGGGGAGGCTGAAAACAGGAGGATCACTACAAGTCCGAGCTACCTAGTGAGACCCTATACAGAAAATAAAAAACAAGGAAAAAAAAAGTAACATCTAGTAATTAATAACTTTCTAAAAATAAGATTCTGCATAGAATTTTTTTTTTTTTTTTTGTATTTTTAGGGAAGGGTCTATAGGGTGTTCAAGGTCTCACTACTAGATTGGACTCACAGTGATTCTCCTGTTTATAGCCTCCCACATGCTGGGATTACAGGTATGTGCCACCATGCCCAGTCTCAATTGCCATCTCAGCACACCCAGGGGCAGGGTGGGCATGGCAGAGCTGGAGATCAAAACCCTGGCCCCTGAGCCTGCTTGAAAGTGCTTTAATCTGCTGAGCTTTTTGGCCATACCTGAAGAAATTATTTTTAATGCACAGATATTTTGCCCATGTTGAATAAGGGGAAGAAAAATCCTAGTATAATCTGGCCTTTCCTTGTCAATTTGAGAAAATGACTAAACTATCAAAAAGTCCATAACAACCAACTGTTTTTTAATACATCAATTAATAGCAGGGTCAATAAAAACTTTTTCTCAGGAAAATGATGCTTGTAGCCAGACTATGAATAAAGATGGCTTAAGTACACTGCAAACGGCTCCTTTAATAAGCAGTTACTTCATCCAAACCCAAATCCTACAAGTACTAACCTTACAGAGAGTCTACCTGCTTCAACCCCAATTGATAAGGTTTGAAACAGCCCTGAAGATGGTGAGAAATGGTCTGAGGCAGCCATACTCAGATCTTACACACAAGGAATTCAGTATGATACGCTGTAGCATCTCTACCTCTGCATCAGATAGCACGAGATTATAAGAGTTATAAAAGAATAGCCAAAATAACCTGTGAGTTAACAGAACAGAAACTGGTGCCTTTTCTGGTAGAATTTGTTTCTTCCAGAATAGCATAGCAATCCGGCTCTAGAAAGTCAGTGGGTCCCAGTTCCTTCTAGCTCTCCCCTAACTCCACTTCTAGGGGACCATCCTCACCCTGGATCTGAGAGTGCTGCATCAACATTCCAGGCAGCAAGACTGCACAAGGGCCCTGAGGAAGACATAGGCGGGCTGTCCCTGTGCCTCTAGGAAGACTCTCCCAGAAAGTGCTGTGAAGACTTACTTTGAAGTAGGCAAGACTCATTCCTTTGGCTATAAAAGCTGCAAGATGGTAAGAGACATCTGCTAAAATCTGTAAATAAAATATCATGCATACACCTTGTACGATACCAAAACATTATGAAAACAGTTTGCAATGTATTAATTTATCGAATCTGTCTTGTTAAGGTGTCTTGAAACTGTCTGATTGACATTTGTAGTTCAATAAAATAAAAAATAAATAAAAAAAAACAAAAAACAAAAAAAAAGCTGCAAGGAAACCTGTTTTTGGAGAAGTCATATTCCTGGTCAAACACTGAGGTTTCTCTCACAATCAATTAGGAAAAGAGACACTGGGGAGAAACTATAGTAGAGCTCTTTATTTACCCACGTGAACTCCACTATCAGAAATGAAGTTGCTATAACTAGCAACAACAGAGCATGGCTAAAATTTAACTACTTCAAAACTGACTTGATTTCCTTATTCTCGTTGAATAAAGCCGAGTCATTTTAAACACATGGTATGTTATTCCTTTATGAATCCTTTCCAATGATTACTTTGAAATTTCATTTCACAAACGTCATTCATGAATAACAGAATACAAGGCTGAGGACACCACAGATAATTTACCATCAAAAAGGTAAATGTTTTCAGTTCAATAGACAATCTCCTTAGTTAAACCCTAATTTTATAAATAAAGCATTTGATTCTCAAACCACAAACTTCAAAGATAACAATACTGAGAAAAGTTTTAAAACAATTTTATGAGGTCTGAACATTTCAACAGAGAAGAAAGTACACACGTGGGTTCAATTCATCCAAGATGACTGCACCTCACTTTAATGAAACCTAGTTTTGTACATTAACTACACATTTAGATGCATTCCTACTAGACGTCCAGTTAATTCACTTAGTGATTCAATAAATATCTGTCAAGCACCTGTTTCCTGACACACTTTGTGTCTATATCTCAAAAATGTAGGCTGCACTGAACTCAGTTTCCTCAAGACTGCTTTCAAAGTGGGCTGAGGCACAGCTCAGAGCTACAGCATTGTCTTCCCAGGTACAAGGCTCTGGGTTTGATCCCTACTGATGCACACTCATGCATGTGCGCATAGACAAACACACATATACACCAAAAAAGAAAAAAAGAAAAGAAGAAGCAACAATAAAAATGATTGCTCCTGCTAAGAATAAAACACAGTAATAGTTACTCCCCAAATTGAAGAACTTCCTGTTGGCTGTGTCAGGAAAGAGAATAGCTATTGTGCTCACTGAGAACAGACTCACCAGCTGTACCTCTATACATTTCCAAGAAGCGCGAAATCCAAAAAAAAAGCTTATAATAAGTTCCTTCAAATGACTTATTAAAAGGGATCACGCCACAGAGTGGAATGCAGATGGTTTGGGTAACACAACTCTACTAGCATGAGTCCGAATCATCATTGCTCTCATAACCTTAGCCCTGAATTTGGCCTAAAACATTTTTAGTGGCATGTGAGAACCGATGATGCTGTACCACATGAAAATGGCAACATTTAAAATTCATAGTAGCACAAAACCATTACTTTTCCCACTGGACCTCTTGAACTTTAATAATGTCTGACCTGGTTGGCCAATAAGTTCTAAAAGCAGACAGAGGAAAATTGCCAATATTAGATACTGCTAGAATGATTTTTCATTTAGAAAGATGTTACAAGTTCTCTCAAAAATAGATAACCAATTTTGTGGACACTTAATTTTTTTTGAAGGGATGGCCAGCAAGGAGGGCAGGCATCACCATCTAATACAAAATAAAATCTAGCTAAAAACCACACTATGTATATTTTTATCTTTACACATAAAGTCAAAATAACACATACTCACACATAGGTATACATGTGTCAATCCAAATCAAGCAAAAGGAGAAAGGAAAAAGCTATTCATTTATTTCCTAACATAAATAGTATCAAGCCAATCTCATTAACTACTTAAATAAGATCATTATACCACAAAACTGCAACGAATAATCATATTTATACTGTTCATGTTACACAACTTAAACAATTTATAAAAGCATAATGTAAGAATCTACCTTGCTTAAGTCACTGGAAAGAAACAAAGCAATTTGTAGATGCTTCTCAAAAATGCGAGCTCTGGGAGGCCTCCTGCATGCCCCCTTGGTTTTAATCAAATATCGTTTTTCACATGTTGTTATCCCTGTACTTTGACATATTAGTCATCTGTCTTGTTTTTCACCGAAATATCTGTATACTAACTAAAACTTTCTAATACTGTGGTTTGAGACCTGTTTCTTAGGTATTGCTAACAATCTACAATATGTCTCTTTGAGCCCCCTAAGATAACAATGCTTGCTCTGAAAAGTGAGGTCTAAAGTGAGTGGCACAGAATGGGCTGTACAAAGGAGAAGCATCTATTTCTGTTCTAACCTACAGCTATAATTTTATCATTTTATTTATTTATTATTTTATTTTATTTTTCACAGAACCAGGGATTGAACTCAGGCCCTTGAGCTTGCCAGGGAAGCACTGAGCCTTATCCCCAGTCCCACTGAGCCATCTCCCTGGCCCCTATTTCAAGCTGAGTGGTGCATACCTGTAACACCAGCACTCAGAAGGCTGAGGTATGGGAATTACTTTAAATTTAACTGTCAGCCGAACAACCCCATAGTAAATTCAAGACCAGCCTCAAATGAATAACAAGAACTTGTCTCAAAATAAAAAACAACAACAACAAAAAGTTTCCTTTCATAGCACTACCAAAACACCAGCCCAAAGTTTGGCAGGACACTACATTCTGCATAAAAGGTCACACAGACCTCCCTGATCTTTATGAAATCCCTGTGCAAAAATAGGAGCTCCTGCAACTCACAGGAAGGAACTACAGCTCAAAGAGAGTGGGCCCTTGCTCAGGGCCATGTTCAGCACAGCAGCACAACTCTGCTATAAAGAAAGACAAATCTGAGTCATTTGTAGGAAAATGGATGCAACTTGAGATCCTGTTAAGTGAAATGAATCAGATACCCAAACTTAAACATCACATGATGTCCCATGTTTGAGAAATCCAAAGTATAAGTGAATTAAAGAGCAAAATAAATGACAGATTACAAGAGACAGAGGTTTTGCAAATGGGAAGGACACTAAAGGATGGAGGGAGAGGAGAAGGAGGGTAAGGGATGGGGGCATAAAAAAGAATTAAGACATGTTCTGTACACAGACAGACTCCCCGCAATGAATGTAAACATTATGCACTGAAGGAGGCACTAATAAATGCAAATATTCAAAACAACGCACTTTAGGAGCCAAAAACTTTAGGAGCCAGACTCAGTGCCTGGTCAGGCCCCTGGGACAGAGCAAGAGCGTTGCCCCATTGTTTTTTTTTTTTCTATTTTTTTTGGTGCAGGGTCTCACTATGCATGCAGCCCACATTCATAGCGATCTTCCTGCTTTTTGCCTCCCATGTGCTGGGATTACTGGTGGCGCCACCACTCCTGGATTGCATCGCCCACTCAGTGCACCCGAAGGCGGGGCCGGCGCGGCTGGGGGAACCAAGGATGGAACACTGGTCCCTGCGCTCACCTAAGCAAGCGCTTAGTCTGCTGAGCTCACCTGATGGATCACAGTTCACAGGCCACATCTCATTACATTTAAAAAGCAATACAATTCAGCAGAAGTATTTGTTTTTTAAGTTGATAGGCCCTCAATTCATCAAGACTACAGTTATTTCATACTTTTTTGATTTGTACATTTTTTTTTAATGTTTGGCATTTCACAAGCATAGTTGATATTAACAAGATACACGTATGTACTTCTAAAATGCAAAGAAAAAAGCAAATAAATATATCTAAATGTTTAACTTCTATTCAGGAGATTGCTTGCCCAATAGTTAAAAAAAATCAACAGTGTAGCTAAAGAAAAACTTATCAAAAGAGTATAATAAAAACTTCACTGAAGGGTAACGCTATTTTCCTTGAGGGAATATTACAGACATATATATATATATTACTTTCCTTCTGAAAGTAAAATTCTTTTAAAAGAATAACTCAAGTACAGTATAGAAATGAAAAAAGAGGGGCCAGGGAGATGGTTCAGTAGAATAAGCACTTCCCTGGCAAGCTCAAGGGTCTGAGTTCAATCCTCGGTTCCACCAAAAAAGAAAAAGAAAGAAAAGAGAACAAATATAATAAGAGGTTATACTTGCAAATCATAAATAGAAGTGACTTATATCTAAAATATGTAAAGAACTCTTACAAATCAATAATAAAGACAACCTTTAGCTAGAATAAGTAGACAAAGAATATGAATAGTCACTTTTCCAAAGAACATACAAAAGCCAATAACTAATTTAAAAGTTTAACATTATTAGTCACAGACCAGTAGAAATTAAACCACTGTAAGAAATCACTTCACACCTACTAGGTTAGCTATAATGAAAAAGACAGATAATACACAATTAAGGATGTTGAGAAACTGTTGCCTTAGGATGTAAAATAGTGTAGCCAAGAAAAAGTGAAGTAATACAGCCACTTTGCAAAATTGTTGATAGTTCCTCAAAATGTCAAATCCTATAATATAGAAATTCTATTCCAAAGTATCCATTCAACAAACGTAAAAACATATGCCAACATGAAGACTTAGTATACAATACTTCCTAGAAATACTATTCATAATAGCCAAAGTAGAAACAATAAAATATTTCCAAATCGATGCATAAGCAAAATGTAGTATATTAATTTGATGGATAACCCAGGAAAAAAAAAGCAACAACATGAATGAACCTCAAAACCATTACAGTTTTTTGGTTTTTTTATATTTAGTAGAAGGTCTACAGGCTGTCACTGCACAGATCGGATTCATTCCTGTGTTCAGCCTCCCAAGCACTAGGATTACAGGCATGCGCCACCATGCCCAGTCTCAACTGCATCTTAGTGCACCCCGGGCAGGGCCAGCACGGCATGCTGAGGAAGGAACACCCCGTCCCCCGACCCCGTCCCTAAGTCTGCCTAAGCAGACACTTTAATCTGCTGAGATATCTGGTGGGCCCAAAACCTTTACACTGTTAAAAAGCTAATCATATTGTACAATAATGTTTATGTTGAACAGCCAGAGAAGCAAATTTAGAGACACAGACAGGAGATCTGTGGTTACTTAGGGATGAACAGGCCTAGGAAGAGGGAGTACTGCTCCTAGGTACTGGGTTGTTTTAGACAGTGATAAAATTTTCAAGAATTGGATAATGACGATAATACACTAAAAATAAACTGTACAGTTTTAAAAAGTGTTATAGTATGTGAACCATATCTTCATAAGAAAAGTTCTGATTAAAAAGAGTATTTGCATCATATCAATTTAACTGAAGGAAAGAGGGATGGAGAGAGGGAACAAGAGGGTAGTAGAAAAAAGAAAGGACAGGGTGGAGGGAAGACATGACGACACACTCACAGACAGAGCTCAAAGAAGTTGGCTCTGACTCACGGGTCCACATACCCTAGCACAGCCAGGCTCGAGGGGAATGTAGTCACATGCACATCAGGTGACACAAAGTGAGGCATTTTGTGGCACATACCACACTGGGAAACTTTTTGACAAAGCATGTTCCTCAAACTAATACAGCTGGTATTTCCCACAGCTTAAATACTATACAATTATCTCTTTGTACTCTCCCATGAACATCACTAATGTTCTTTATATTTTATTTCCCTGAGATACCAAACGAAGTGCTACTGAACAAACTCCTGGTCCCACCCACATTTAAGAATGCCACATCTACCCATGTGACTAGCTATGCTGTATCTGCAGCAGTAAAAACAATAGAGACTGAGTTGTGCCGCCTTCCTGTTCACTTGCACTGGGTACCACACGTAGCACCTACCCTTCACAAATTTCCCAATGACACTTTTAATTTTAACAGTTTACAGAACTTGGACAATCAGGGACCAAACAACATCTGCTTTCCCCAGTATCAATGATAGTAGCATTTACAAATCTGCTGCTCTAAACCCAACCCCAAAGCCTGGAACTTCTAATTTATTTGAGTTAATCCCTAGACAGGTGGCAACCTTACTTAAGAGTAAATTAACCACCTCCTAATTGTACAAAAAGAGCTCACTGGTAATTGACAGGAATACAGCTAAATATGATTATGCCCTTTGGGAATATAAAATCTACAAAATATCCTTAGAGATTAAGGGAATCATGACTACTATAAACAGGTATTTTAACCTAACAGAGAACATTTAAAATAAAATTTAAGTATATAGTTTAATGGGTTGAAACAGGCATCATCATAAATACTGAAATACCTAATCTGGCCTTACCCAGAAGCTGAACCTCAGTGCAGGTGATAAAAAGCAATTTAACATAAGTGCTACAACCCTTTGGCGTCTCAACTGCACATGTCGGCATAGAGGCACCAAATCATCTGTTCATTCTTGGGAAAGGAATACTTCCCTCCAGTTGTATATCAGGATCCCTAAGATAAAATCCAAATTTCATTTCGTTATTCACAGCAATTTCAAAAGTAGTCAGCTTTATGGAACTGTATTAGTAAACTTCTTATCATCTTCATAAGCAAAACAATGACCTTGGGCTCATTCCATTAAAAAGAAGAAAAAGAGGCTGACGGGAGTTCAGTTGTAAGATCCCATGTTCAATCCCAGGATCACAGGAACACACACATACCACCATCACCACCACCACCACCACCACCACCACCAAAAAGAACAGAAATCACATGGAAGCTGGTATTTCTTTTGCTCTCCTCTTTTTTCTCTTTTTTCTTTGAAGAACCAGAAATTGAACTCAGAGATTTGAGCTAGAACCAAGACCTTCTTCATATTTTTTTTTTTTTAATTTTCATACAGGGTTTCACCAAGTTGCTAAATTTTTCATGCTGGATGAAACTTTAGCTGAGAAAACAGACAGGAAACTGGTATTTCTAAAATAATATAATTAGCTGGGTATGGTGGGGCATACCTATAATCCTGGCACTGTGGGAGGCTGAGGCAGAAGGATCACAAGTTTGAGACCAGCCTGAGGCAACTCTGCAAGATTTTGTTTCAAAATAAAAAAATTTAAAGTGCTGAGTGTATAGTTAATTGTGACAGTCTGGGTTCAATTCATAGTACTATTCCAAGTAAATAGTAAATACAAACTTTAAAATATGTATAATTTTGCAAACATAAAAATACATAATAAATGAAACATTAAGATCCTATGTTTATATATAAAGATAAATATAACACTGCACAATACACACATAATATGCTTTGGAAAAACTAGCATCAAGGTTATCTGCTGTAACCTATCAACAGAGAAAAGGAGGTAGACGAAATTCTGGAACATAGGTAAGATAACACACATGAAAAAAAAACCTTCCTTCTGGTCCCCATGCAAGCTAATGAAGCAAGTGATAAGCTAGGGTCAAATTCCCACTTCTATAATCAAAACTTATCATAGGAGCCCTTGAAGAGGGAGTGCATCTGTCATATGTTAATGACTTCAAGCCGTTCACTGAACTTCTAGGTATACAGGAAAACTTAAAAGCACTTTACAACTCCTTATGGGTATAATTAGCCTGTTGCAATCGTTGGCAATTCTCATCCTGGGACTTTCAAAGGTCATTCCACTGTCTAAGATACCAAATTTGGAGTCACTCTCCCTTCTGGACAGATTAAGCACACCCTACAATTAGTATACAGCTGCACCTGTTGTGAAGTTTCTTTCTTCAGTGATGTAAATAGGGGCAGTCAACAACACTGGAAATTCTTGAGGGGTTATTAGGCCCTGGAAACCAGGCAATGAACAAATCTGATGCCTGCTGCTGAGGTGATGGATGGGAACACTGACCACACACAGAAGCCATGATCTCTATTCTTCATGGACAGTCTGAGCAACAGTCACTGGCTCGACTCTCTCAATCTTGTAAACAGTTAATGTACAATTTTGCCATTTAATGGCACCGTTCTTTATGATCAAGCCAAAGTTCTAGAATTTTTAGTCAAATTAACTAAAATGTAGCATTATTGATTTAGCTAAACTTTCCTAAATTATGATTAAGAAGCAAATGCTACTGGTCACATATGGAGGAAAATCTTTCCATTTCATAAATCTGTACCTCTAAGCTATAAAATTCTCCTTTAATTTGCAAATCACAAAGTATGATGCACATTTCATAGAATGAAAATGACAGTAATTTCACTGCTATGATACAAAATAACAATACAATTAAATGCTATAGCTTTAAATGCAAATGTATGTAGAAAACAAACAAGTTTTTAAAATGAGACTCATAACGATGGGAAAGTTTGATAGAATCATCAATAATAAACCTGAAGTCAGTAAACATAACTGTCAGCCCTAACCTTGGTCATTCCTTCCTTTGCCGTCGATCACTTCACTCTTTCTTTTAATGGAAGTGCAAAGGAGACAGGGCTCTGATCCCTCTTTCATTTCAAGAGGTATGAATCACTGGTATTTTTCCACATCAGAAAAAAATAATTCTTTGCCAGCTGAAATTTGTGCTCATATAAGAAAAAACTACCATAAAGCCTTCTTAATGACAACAAGCTTGGTAAGTCTATGAGGCCTAACCTCTTACCGCTAACACAACGTACAACACAGTGTACTGTCATTTTCAGTCTATGAAATGTGTACCATAGTTCGTGATTTGTAAATTAAAGGAGAATTTTATAGCTTAGAGGTACAGATTTATGAAATGGAAAGATTTTCCTCCATATGTGCTCAACAGCTTTCCCCCATGTACAAAATCTTTTCAAAATACAATAGGAATTTTTTTTTTCAAATAGGAAAAAAAAAATCTCTAGGAGTTTTGTTGCATTAGGCTAATTTCTTCTGGGTATTAAACTATATTTAGAAATTATTTTAAAAGATCAAGTACCAATATAAAAATTAAACTGGTGAGATTAATTCAAAATTGTCATTCCAACTCAAATAAATGTAGCACAATTTGACTAGATTCTTGCCATTGTCTTCTAAAAATATTTTCATCAGATATTTATTTAAATATAAATATATCATGTCCCAAATAAATTATGAAACTACCATTTTTTTATGTTGGTTGTTGAGTCTATATAGTAATCAAATTTAGAAAACTATAAATTATATTTAAATTTATTATTTACAAGCAATTAATTATAAAAAAACAGCAGCCAGGTGGCTTTCATTACAGAAATTACTGTTAATGACAGGGACCCCATGCTGCTCCAGTACTTGGCACTTGCATGTGTCCAGCGCACACGGTGGTGTGCGACTCTTCTCCTCAGAGTGGAACTCAGTGTTGGATGCAAGACATACTTCTAAGTTTCAGGTCACACCCAGACTGTTTAAATTCCCAAATAGTCTAAAGGTTTTAACTTTTGCTGCAAAGCATTTACCTTGTAATAACATACTGCTGAAAAATCTCTAAAACAAAATACCTAATTACTGAGTATGAAATAGTAACTACACTTAGCTACTTAAAGTTCTATCTCTGTGATTTAAATATTATCCCAAAATGTTTAATCAATTTCTTTCCCACAAAGGGATCTACCGATACCTCACAGTTTTTAAAATAACATTTAGTCCGGGGAGGTGGCTCTGTGGAATAAGCACTTCCCAGGGCTAGAGTTCAATCCCCAGTCCCCCCCCCCCAAAAAAAAAAAAAAAAGACTTTTAACGTATTTCTTCCTACCACAAAAACTGTGCTGGAAGAAAGAATTCTCTTGCCAGTGTTTTGTGCATTTTTCTTTAGCTTTCTGTGGTGGTCATTCAACTCTATGACAAGTGTTAACTACCTTCCAAACAGAAGGAAAAAAATCTGAACATTCTATTTCATTCTGAGTTAAAGCATAAGTTCTGATGATGTAATTGGGATAAATGAGTTCAAATTAAATGCAATTCTTGACCAAACATAAATAACCATATAAAATGGGGGGAATAAAAATGAATAGATGAATTTCATCCTCTTTCAAACTCTAAAAGGACTACACAAATACTTCTATCCTCTCCATTTGTACCATAACAACAACAGCAAACAGACAGTTTTATGAAGATTCTTCTTCAACTATAAGATAAAATTTCAGAATTACTATTGTCTTTCTAAGCAAATAAAATTTATAGAAAATTTAATTGAAAATCTCAGGTTATCTAAACCTTCACTTTTCTTCCACCCCCAAAAAGTCTCCCTTGTTCAGAACCAGCAGAGAAATAGGTAAGGAAAAAGATTAAGAAGAAACGTGTCTTAGGTTTGTTAGTAATTAATCTAGTTTGAAGACTACAGAGAACAGGAGGGTACAAAATAATGCTCAGCAGTTAAGGAGTCTATGATTACTAAGCACAAGTATAAAATACTTGGGTGAACTTTGCCAACTAACACATAGAAAATCATTCACTAACTCTACTGGGCCAAGGTAATTGTCCTGGATAAATGTGGATTTTGCAAATTTGCCACTCATGATTTGTCTTTTGGGTTCAAAACAGAATTCATCTGTAGGACTCACTTTATAATGACTTTACAAGTTACAAAAGAAAGCCAACTTCCTGGTCACATTTCTTATCTGGCTACCAACTGCAGAAACACAGATATACATAACAAAGAACTATTATGGCTATTGAAGTGTGTTACATAGCACAATTATGTCTCAAGACTTTCTGACCACCTTGTAGCAATAACCCCTTGTCAAACTGAGCGACATTTGTCTATCTCTAAATGCCAATGTTGGCACTCCTGAAAACATGCTCTACGAATACTCAAGAGTAGGCTCAGACATGTTCTAGCTACTACTAGAATTGGTGTCAAGTAGGAAATAATATTCATTTAGTACTTTTTAAAAATACAGTCATTATTTATAGTTGCACTACATGTGGGATCCAATTATCTGAGGACATTAATTGGAAGACAACAGATACAGCACTACAGTTTGCATGCACTAGAATATACCACCTAACAAGACAATCCACTTTCCACTGCAGTTCTGGGAAGCATTCACTATGTATTTATGCTTAAGAATTAACAGTAACTGAAATTCATAATCCTTATTATTACATAATTTTCAACACTTATAATAAGGTCATTCATCTTTTGTTCTGTTTTGTTTTTTCCTCAGTACTGAAGATTGATCTTGGGGCCTCCACACTGAGTTACAAACCAAGTCCTTCTTTTAATTTTAATTTTTATTATTTTAATATGGAGTCTGAATATGTCACTTTTTGATTCTCCTGTCTCAGCCTCCCAGAGCACAGGGTTAATAGGCATGTGCTACAGCACCCAGCTATGTCTTTCTAATCTAAACTAGAAACAACAGTTTTATCACAATGGGTAGAAAACAACTGAGTGCTTCATACCCTAAAAGCCTGGGTACTCTGGTATAGGATGCAAGTTAATGACTCCACTGCAGTGGTCATGTCATGCTGAGGGTTAGCCCCCTCTGTGAGCTGCCCGTTCTTATGATGTTAGAGGGAGTACAATAGTAGATTTCTTAGTGTTCTACAAGAGATGCAGGGATTTTATTCAAAAGGCTACGAATCCTAGTCCAAGAAAGGGCTGAAACCAAAGGCTTAACATAAACAGTTAAAATTAAACATCTTAACCTGAAGAGGAAGCTAAATTCCGTCTGCCTGGGAAATTGTAACATTTGAGATATTAAAGCGACTGAGACAATCAAAGCAGAGCCTACCAGAAACAATGAATACAGTATCCTGTGGATGCTCAGTTATGAATCACTTGAAAGAAAAGTTTATTGAGTTTTAGTAATGGGGGCAAATCATTTCAGATAATCCAGAGTTACAAAAAAATTCATACCAAAGAGCACAGAGACACCAATTTGAAATGACCAGGGTTGGTTAAGTGATACAATAACCTTCACCTAATCATGGACTTTAAATGCCTAAGACTATGAAAACAACATAGGGAAGAGAAAAAAGCCAAACTCTGATCACAAGTCTATCTTGATGCTAGCCAAGAAGTTACAGAAAAACCCTCCTTGAGTGTTAAATTAGCTTGTCCTCAAGTCCAGGACCCCTTTATATGGTGCACATTTTCAATCCCAATGAAATTTTAGTTGCTTAAGTCATTTGTATTCTCAAGGAAAACCATTTCTCCTACCTCCAAATGTTACCAGTCCATAATAGCATACAGTTAACGCTAAAAAGCGATCCTTCATCATAAGAGGTTTGCTTCCTGAAGATAATGGAAAAAAATTACTTTAAATTACATGAAACAAGTATACTTACTACCTGAACAAAAGTCAGTAACTAAGTTAGAACAAAAGTCAGTAACTAAGTTAGAAATTGTATAAAAATATAAATGATCAAAACTTTACCTACAAACGTTAGTAGATCAGATTTCACTTAGGACCAATTCCTTTTATCTATTTTTACATCAAAGTTTTATAAACTCCTGAAAAGTAGATTTATACAGAAATCACAGACCCCAGGATTAGCTCTGCTGTTGTATATGGCACTACAGTTAATATCTTTGGCATTGACTGTGGATTTTTATATCGTCATCAAAGCACTTAGTTAAAATACAAATTTTTACTAAACCAAACCATAAACAAATTTTTAACTGAAAAAGTCTGTCTACTTGTTTATAGTCTGTTACCTGGGAAAAAAGCAGAAGGTCTCTCTAGCCATCTAATCACCATATCAATGACACATGCCACAAGAGAGAAGCACTAGTTTATTTGATTGATCATGGTAGATAAACTCCAAATAACAGAGAAATTAACAAATGCTTGACATTTGCTCAACATCCATTATTCTGACACTGCTTTCAGAATTTCAAAGCCTGGGAGTATGCTTAATCAACATTCATATTCCCTTGTGAGCTACAGGCACCATATTGCACCCCGCCTTCATACTGATGAAAACTGCATATTGGCCATTTCCAAAATGTTCTGGGACTCCACACAGGGCCCCTTTTCTCTCTTGTTCCTGCTCTGCAGTTTTCTTTTAAACACTTCCAAGATAAAAGCATCTGCCAGTTTTTCTCTCTAGGGATGTATGCAAAATGAACTTAACAGTTTTAAGGCAGGAGTAACCCTCACATCTAAATTCATTCATAGGACAGAAAAGGGCCTAAGAGGCCTCTCCAGGGACAAAACCCTGCAGAAATTCTCCCCACACACAACAGTGGGAGCTTTATAAAATCTACATCCAGACAATTTCCAATTCAAATGCCCAACATAGCATGACCTTTGTCAGATCTCTGAGCCCAAGATGCACCCATGATTTTTTATTCTAACCAGCACAGACATTAGACAGGGCACTACTGCTAAGCAGGAGGTTCAATATTTGCATGCTCTTCTATTGTGAAAATGTAACAGTGACAGCACTGTGTCAAATTCTTTTCCCTCTAGAACTTTAACTCCATAGGAGAGGCATGGCTGACAGATGACTCCCCAACATCTGTGTTATGTACACTGCACAGCTGAGGAGCCCCAATCACTGTCAGGACATTATGGAGATGACCTATACCTCTCTAATGCCATCATCTTACCTCTAACCTCCATCCCCAAACAAATAGATAAATATCTATAATACAAATTTTGCAACTTTAAAACAAAATATTAAAATGGCAGGACAGATTAACATGCTTTATATTCATTAAGCTGTTCACATAGCAGCTCAACATATGTTGTATAAATGTCCTGTACCAGATAATTTATCAGATCTGACATAGTGCACATCATATTGTTTTATTTAATGCACTTACTAAAATTTCATGGATCAAGCATCACTTCTGAAAGCACAGAGAACACACTAGAAAATATTTATTCACCCCCTGTGATTTATTTTGATTACCTTTACAGCTACATGATAAAGTGGAACTCACAAAATTACAAGGTTAAGTTTACACAGCCATTGCTTTGTATACTAAAAAATAACAAATGGTTCCGTGTCTACGTTCTATTTTACTTTCATTTGGTGTTAAGGAGAGCACTAAGCTAAGCACTTAGCTGCCTGCTGAATATTTTAATCATTTTAAATAGGACTTTAAAAATCATGACCCAGAGAGTGAGAACTCAAAAAACAATCTTAGGAAAGAATAGGAAGTCATTTGTATGGAACTACATAGCACAGTACTGGCAAAAATGAACAAACACACTTCCAAGCCATCTTCTCCTCAAAAGAAATTATAAAAATAAGTACTGGCCCATACCTGAAGGTTAGCAGAAATTCAGTGAATTCATAAAGGGACACAATATTGTGCTAGGCATAAAAGGAACCCAAAGATAAAAATCACACCAAATACACAGCTCTTATCCAAAGGAATCCACAGTTCCTCTGTCAGAAAGCAAAAGAGAGTTATGTATATGTTTCAGATGAACAGGTATAACTACAATAGTCAAAGCAACATTACAAATTCTTAGGGGATCTAATCCAGTATTCAAAAAACAAAACAAAAAAAGGGGAGAGGGAGAAACAGATGGGGAAATGGGATATAGAAGGGAAAGGGCTGGGAGAGAAGGTAAGGAAATGGACAGAAGAAGGAAAGAAGTCAGATGCGAAATCTGACACTCTTTTTCAAAAATTTCCCTATAATGTTTCATCTTGATGTAAGTCTCCCAGTCAAAGCCAATAAATTGAAAAGAATGATAAAATGATCAAAAATAGAATTTGAGAGCCTTAAACAGAAAAATTCAGTATTACTATTCAACAAAAACAAGACTGTTGGCCTAACCACTTTCAAGAAAACTCTTAAAAGTTTATCAGAACAACTATCTTGGGGCAGAACACTAAGAAAAAGAAACAAACTTTTAATGCCAATGGACTACTTTATCTAAACTGAAATAGAAGGGAAATGAAGACAAGGAAGTATCTTTCTTAGGAATTAAGATTTGTTGCCATTCATGAGTGATAAAGAAAATAAGAATGGTCCCAAAGTATCAAAGAAATAATCTTCCCACAGTAATATTTTCAGATACTCAAAGAAGATCCATATGTTTGAAGGTGTACATGCAGCAGTCCAGAAGCAAAGTTGAAGTACTCAAAATCTCTACCTTAGCATCACATGACAGGAGAGCTGACAGTGCAGGAGAACTTCACGGGGAGCAAGAAAACCACAAAGCCATATAATACTGTACTGCACGCTGCGTAGAACAGTGACTTTAGATGAATAACAGGTTATTTTTAAAAAGGTCTCATATTGCACCTTCAGAAAGCAAAGATAAGAATCTGAAGTCAAACAGAGTTCAACACAGAAAAGACTAAAGATCCAATCTCCCAAAAGAAACGAACTAAACACAGGGAAAAACGCTATTCTTATATATAGTGATGACATATCTGTAAAATCCTATGTAAAGAACACTTTAATTCTTTTGGTTTTCAATCATAGCAAAAGACTTGGCCCACCTTGAAGCATCACATGAACATAAGTGCTGGCATTGGAAGACAGCCTTAGGAGCTGGGATGTGGTAGGAAACCTATGTATCTAAAAATTCAATGAGAGTTCTTTGAGAGCACTGAAGAAAAGAACAAGTTTGAGTATTGCAAATTCTTGCTGGGACACCCTATCATCGCCATCACTCTGGAATTTTATTTCTAGACAAGAAATATATTCTACCTTTCTAAGATTATTTTCTGGTTACAAGCCAACCATTATGAACCTTTCAGTGAATCACTGAATAGGGCACTTAAAGGGATAAACAATTATAAAAGTAACTCTGTCACAGAGCATACATTCTATTTTATTTAGTGATGTAATAAGCTCAGGGGCATATATCAGGTCCAAAATGGTCTTGGTCATTAATTTAAGCATTAAATCATAGGTCTTGCCAACAATGACGGCAAACAGATGCTAACAAGGAAATCTATTATTTAATATTGCCATGTGTTATAAAAATGTAAGTGTGTTTAAGACATGTCTTAAATTTTTATAATAATATGCATTTAATACATTACTGTTTTGACACAGGCAGGAATCAGATTTATAGGTCCTATTCCATAGTTGCTTCTTCTGTCAACATGAGAGCAAATTCTGGAGTTATTTCAAAACAGGCAAAATCTTTAAAATGCACACATGCAACAATATCTAACTGATTATATTGTTGTTTTATAGAAAATAATATCACAATTAAAACTCTTTATTATGACTCCACATATTTCCTAAAGAGAAATAGAACATTGTAAAATTAAAATTTGTAAAGAAACATAATCTAAATATAAGAACCCTTTTAAAGCAAGTTGGCAACTAATTTTTCTCCTATTCATTCTGAATTGTTTTGCAAGATATCAGACAAAGCTTAGTAATTTAATTAATAATTTACAAGTAATATTTAATATTTAAACTGGTAACTAACAAACTAAGAAAGACCCTATCCATAGCTTTGTGCAAAACAAGAAAGAATAACAGTGGTATCTCATTGATATCTCAAAACACAAAAAAAACTTAAAACTGAGTCTTTTCCACAAATTTGGCAAATTATGCCAAACCATAATATCATCACCCTAATAGCTCCTTTCAGAGGAGTAAGTTTATATCCCTTTCAGTAGACTAAATCCTCCGCAGGAAAGAGCTTACAATAGAGGAAAATTAGGGACTAAGAAATTAATCTACGATATCTTATTTAAAAAACTAAGCCTATTTACATGAAGATGCTGACTCCGCTGAAAGCATATTTTTGCGAGCACTCTATTTTGTCCGAATTTCCTTTTCAATCAACTCTCCTAACTGCCAGCATGGTCTTCTCCCTTTGTGTGCAGGCAAGAGTCCATGCTTTTGAACACTTGAGGAAGCAGTGCTTGGAGTATGGAAACTAAATTTTCTTCATTAAATCTACTGAAGCAGATATTAAAAATGCATTTAATATACTGGCGATGGTTGGTGGGCACCGCTGACTGTGACAGGCCGGTTACTGATGATGTGCCGTCAGATGGCCTTCTCAGCAGGCGCCTGGGTCTCAGGCTGCTGAAGGACAGCAGCATCTTCCCCTGTGTGTAAGCTCTATTCATCTCCCAAGTATTTACTAAATCACAGGCCTCTGCACACATAGCCCACGTTTCAGCGTATGCTAACAAATGATGGATGGCCTCGTCAATTCGTTATGTCCTGAAAGCATGGTTTCCTGCCATTCCAATCATCAAACCTCAGCGCTTCAGAGCTGATCAGTCCCAGGGAATATATTTTGCAGGCTCGATTAAAAAAGTAGAAGTTCTTTCCATTAGAGTCTCTGACACTCTCCTCAACTATGTGTTATTTCAATCAATTATTTGGGCAGAATATTCAATAGGTGTTCAGGTAATGCAACTCTGTAGGCTTTTCCTGTTTGCTAGGGTGTAATTTAATGGCAAAACCATCAAAGTTTTTGATGATTACGTATTTAATAGTAAAATTTGTCTTAAAACAATTTTCCTTCTAGGTAAAGCAGGCAAAACCCTAAAAATATTTTTATCACTATATCATGCTATCTAACATAAGTGGATTAGCCAACGCACTTTAAAAGAAATTCCAAGAGACTAACCAATCCCTAAATCACGTGAGCTTTTTAAGATAATAATTCACATGAGGTCTCTTAATTATAATCTATATAAAGGCATAAGCCACTTAAAAATTCTTCTGACAGTTCCTAGTTAGATGACAAAAGTTCAACTTGTCAAAGGAAAGAAACCTCTTGAAAGAATATATATTTTCAGTTCCAATCTTATATATGTCAGTTGTCTTTTCTATGAGCTAGAGAACATTTATTTTTAGCTATAGCTCCTCTATGGAACAGATAATAGTAGCATACTCATACCTTTCACTCAAAAACAGTAAATTTATAAAAACAGATGAACCTATCCAAATAAACAGAGAGCTGAACCTTGAGGGTATGAGGTAGTATTATAGAGCCAAATAACTTGCTCTAAGTAAGTTTTCCAAAATGCTAAGAAAAATAATATTTTAAAAAATATTTTTTAAAAAGGTATCGGGCTTCCATTTATCCAGTAAACAGGCTCTGGAGCACCGAGGGTCAGCGTAAGCTCTACCACACTACCCTGCCATTCACCTCAACCTTGACCTCAAGATTAAGCTCACGTTCATTGTGCACAAAAGTTGACTATATTAGGTCAAAATTCAAAGTCTCTTGTCAGAAAAGGTTGACATATTCCAACCTTTCCTTCCCTATGCACCAAATTTTTCTTGGTAAAGTCATATTCAGCAGATAATATATTCAGCAATTTATTGGGCCATTGTAACAGTGCAGAATACAATTGTTCATAAAGCTACCATATGAATAATATTTCTCATGATAATATACCAAATTAAAACTTCCTATATAACTCTAACAGATCAAATAAAACTAACAAACCCAGTCCTTGAACACTTCAGAGAGCTGGATGGCAAAAAAGTCCCTAAAACTACAATCACAGTATAATTACTATTTTATTATAAATTACTATATAATGTAATTAGTTACCATATAATATAATTAGTGTGATTTTTACTTAAGGTGTTTGGCTACAGGCGACATTGCTGTCAGTATGTCACTCAAATTTAATATAAAGATCTCCAGACTTTTTTAATGCTTTTATTCAATTGGGCCTAAGACATTTAAGTGCAATAGACCACACCCCCCAAAGCTGCTCTGTGACCTAAAATCCTAAGGTAAATATGCTGTCTGACAAAGCAGAAAAGGAAGGAGAGAAATGACTATCTTTCACAATTAATTATCACTGCATTTATGTGATCAGCAGCACTGTAGAAATAAGGTGAAGAATTCTTTAAAGGCAACATTTTAAAATACATTGCAATCAATAAAACCCAAAGCCATAATAAATAGTAAACCCATTCTAAAGAGAAAATGTATGCAACTTCCTTGTGCTCACTACAGGTCTTTCCATGATCAGTATTAGTAGGTCAAATGATGTGGGAGTTAGTTAAAAAGTTCATTCTTCAAATTTGGTGAACACTCATATATTAAACTCTCAAATCATGTTCACCTTATGTGATGATCTGTGTCATCCTATAAAATCTCTATGTCCTAAAGTCTTCCATTTGCACTCACATATTTATATTCAGCTACTTCCTTATAAGCAGAACCTTGATTCTAATATTTCCCCAAATATCATTAATAAATACATATGCACCTTCCTATCAAATCGAGGCAAGAAAATAAGCTTCTTGAATGAGTAGTCATTTATGGGAAAAATAACTAGACAAGAAAATACTTTAAAATGATCAATCCTTCTTATTACTAGGTAGTGATCACTAACATTACTGTTTTCTATTATGGGGAGAAAATTAAACCTAAACCAGTTGTCATCAAAGCAATATGATATCTTGGTTGTGAGTATCAAAGGACTTTACTGCAATTCACTAAAAGATGTTCTAAGGTTCTGGGGATAAAAGAAAGACACTTTCAAACCATAGGATATAAAAGCTCTGATTCTAGGCAAAATTACTTTGGTTCTAATATTTTAAGCCTCATTATTATAACCACAAACGCACTACAGGTATCATGCTATGTAAGTACTGATAGCAAGAGCAGCAGCAGCCTGCAGTCTCAGGAATTGTGCTCATCATTTAATATGGACAGTTTCATTCCAAATTCATAACAATTTCACTTAATAAAAAAAGGACACTCAGGCAATAAGAAGTAAAAAAAAACCTACCCAAAGTAACCCAGCAAGTAAATCCTGATCACAGAATTTATATACCTATTTACAGAAACCAAATTCTTTAAACTAATACATAAAATTCTCCTTAAAATAAAAATCTGTGTATAGCCCCTTAGGGTTCACAGTAATATGATTTTTGCTTCATATCAATTTGTTATGTAACCATAAGGAGGAACACTAAATAAACCAACCAAGGTCTAGTACAGGCCAGATAATATCTCTGCCAACATCAGTATCACCTGGCTGGACCACTTTTACAGGCATGCCCCTCACAGAATTCTATTTGTCATCTGAAAATATAGTCTTAACTAGTATTGTGAAGATTGGCCACTTCTATTTTACTTGTACACTGTTAGATTATTTTAATTACTTGAGATAGAAATATACCTAAATGTACTACAATTGAGTCTTCAGAAAATTATACTAAATTAAACTGCAATCAATTAAGTATTTCTCATTTTTCATTATCATTTCAGAGATGTTTACTTTTTATGTTGAAATGAAAATGTAACATCTAGGCTTGAAATTTCTCTAGAAATTATTTCCAACATGATAAATCTTCAGGTATACCACTGGAACATTTTCCAAATTCCTACAGAAAACAATCACTGTAATGTCCCTATATCAAGCTAATTAACTTATTTTAAAGAGATTAAATTTCCTAAAGGAGACACATATGTAAGACTTTTTCTTAACCAAACAAGTATCCCTTTCTCCAGTTTACTCAAATGTCCACTTATGAGATACATCAATATACCCACATCACATTATATGAGGCACTAACAGATATAAGACTGGAATTCCAGATCCCACACAAACTTGGAGAAAAACAAGGAGAAAGTCCAGCACTCACAAAAATATTATAATAGATGAAATACAGATGGAAGTACTTCAAACATTTCTCAGGAGGAAAAAAAAGCGTTAAAAATCAGAACAAACTGAGTTAAGAAGTGTTGTCCAAACGTACCATGGGGCCACAGGTATAACAGCACACAAATCTCAAACTGGTGAGTATGCAGGGGTGTTTCAGGCGTTCCTGCCTTGGAATGAGAAAAGAGGCTAAGTTCAGGTTTTCTGCCAATTTCTGTGGTGTAAACTCTCTCACTGCAAAGGGTTTCGGCCGACCAGGTGAGGACACAGTTTGTAGGGCCTGGACAAGATGCCCAATAATCAGCTCTCACAAGCTGGAGAGACAGAGCTGCAGCCCCACCTGGCTGTAGGCCAAACTCAGCCCACAGACTGGCTCTGTTTGGCCAAGAAAATGTTGGCCCACACACTGTTTTAAATATTCAAACAAATTGACAACACTTAAAACTCAAGATATTTTATTTTATTCATAAAATTTTTTTTTTTAAATCTTGAGCTGCTTTCTAAGCAGCAGAAGACCTGGCGAGCCTGTCCTGCCTGGCAGTCAGTAGCTGCCCACTAATGCACACACCCGTGCCTTCATAGCACCACAGCTCCAGCCAGGATACTCGTCAATGGTACCGGCCCAGCTCCTAGCGGCAGGGCGGTCAGGGTCTCCAGCTGAGCAGCACGTGTGGAGTTTTGCCTCCAGATGTGGGACTTTGGTCAAATCAAGGGGCAGCGCTCCACCCTGCAGTTGCCATAATAAACAGATCTGACCAGTGATCTTCAACTGCTATCTTGATACAATACTATTTTGTTGTGGTACAAGTCACTGAATTTGAAGTAAGAGATGAGCATACTTTTCTGGAACTCTTTGTAATCTCCATGTGGAGAACACCAATGTGCCCACCAAAGCACAAACTGATTCAAAACATTGTAAATTTGAGATTATCAATTTATAAGTTTATATATATATAGGTTGGCCTCAAAAAATATGAATGTAGATGATTTTTAACTTCATCTGTTAGGAAGTGACATTCATAAGCTGTTATATATAGGTTGTTACATGAGGCTGCAAGAGAATGTGTAATTTCTAATGTTATACATAAGGAGTTGGTCACCTAGCCCTAGTCCATTCACCATCTTAACTAAATGAGTTTCAAATGGAAGTTTCAAATTATTAGCTTTCCCTGCCAATGTTATCAGCAAAAACAAACATTATAATATTCCTTAAGGGGCCTGGGGACATAAGTGCTTTCCTGGCAAGCACAAGGTCCTGAGTTCAATCCCTGGTGCCACCAAAAAAAAAATAATAATAATAATATTTTTTCCAGATACCAACCTGGAAAAATTGTAGACAGAAACAAAAAATTGAAAAAATTAAATTGCTAGTTTCATTCCATATGTATTACAGGAAGACAAAATTAAATGATGCTTTACCTTTCAGGTCCCAACTACAAATGAGGCCACCCCCTATAAGTCTTAGTATGTTGTAAGTTGAAGGATTATAGAAAGCTAAGTTGCGCTACAGGCATAAACATCAAACCATGAAGGCTGTTCACCTTGCACTTCTCATTCATCCTACAGCATTTCTAGACTGAACAAGCCCAATTCTAACTGCTTAAGAATGTTCACAAATATCCATGACAAACAGTGATTCATAAACTTGCTGAGTGTAAATTTGACTCTTTCACAGTGCAAGAATGATTTTAAGATGTCAAAAGTCAATTAACCAATAAGCAAGCATAACCAAAGACTGTGTCCCACAGGTTAATAGACCTCTTACATCCATGTAGTGCTGGTTAAGAATATGTGGATTTTCAACAATCTTAACTAATGCTAAGGGTCTGCAATATCTTGTATTTCTAAAATAAAATACAAATGGAAAATTTCACAAAATGCATTATAAAAACATAATGGTAAATTCAGTCCACATTTGTTGAAAGTTAAATAACAAAACAATATTACCATATACTTTTATTGAGTTGTTTTTCACCCCCCTAAGGAAATAAGTAATCCTATTATGCACAAGCAACCATTCTGGTATGGATTATTACTTGGAAAACTGAAGTATGGCATCTTAATACAGACTTTAAGAAGAAATCAATATTCTAACAGCATAAAAATTCCCCTCAAACTAATAAAGAATATAGTTAGTATATAGATTCTTCCCTGAGTATCATTATCTGAAGTTTTCTTCAAAAATACTCCTTTGGCTGGTTAGATGGCTCAGCAGTCTAAAGGGACTGATTAGGCAAGCTTAGGCAGCCACAGGGGACTTAGGTTCAAGCCCCAGCAACACATGCCATGCCAGCCCCACCCTCAGGGTGGGCTGAGCTGGCAAAAAAAAAAAAAAAAAAAAAAAAAAAAAAAAAAAAAAAAAAAAAAAAAAAAAAAAAAAAAAAAAAAAAAAAAAAAAAAAAAAAAAAAAAAAAAAAACGCTTTTAAGAGGCCAGGGAGATGGCTCAATGGAATAAGTATTTCCCTGGCAAGCACAAGGGCCCCTGGTTGGGGGGGAGGGGGAATCCTTTATGGGAATTCTTGGTAATCTCTTATAGTTAACACAAAGGCAAAGTACAAATATCTGATTAAAAACTAGGTACTTCTTTTATGAAGTGATGTTGCCACACATTAACAAAAAATCTTTTATAAGCCTTTAAAGCTAAGCTACAATGCAACAACTAAAAGATCTAAAATCTTATAAAACTTTAAAAAATCATATTTTAAAAGATGAAAAAAATAAACATCCTTTTCTTAGATACCCCAACCTAATCATAATACAGAAAGACCTGTAATCATTTCTGCTGAGTACATGGATTAACAGTTTTTGAAGTTCAATTAAATTAATTCTATTTCTTTGGCAAAACCACCAATAGAATTTTCAGTCCAATCAAATACTTTTTCTTTCTTATGGACTATTCTCATTCATTATTCTGGAATCCAGGCCTACCACAACCTTATGAAAAGTACAGAAAACTGACCACAAATTGAGAACTAATTCTCAATTCAACTGAGAGAAACAAGGCCAAGAAGAATATTACTTCAATTAAGTAAACCAACCCCAACAACATTAATAATACACTGCAAAGTTTCACAATTCTCAAAAATTAATGAATCTAAGTCTAAAAGCTTTAAGGCCATTTTATATCAAATGTAAAAATAAAGAAATTTTAAGACAAAATTCTAATATGTAGGCTACATTCATCCAACATGCAAACCATACAGCTTCAAAACCATCCAAACAATGGGCCTGTGTAAATATTTTATTTTCTGCAGACTTACTGCTTGTTTGAAAGTATAATTTTGTTTTAGAACACTATCGTTCTAACATTTCTTCTGCAGACAAGCTACTGAATTCTAGCAGTAATCATATTTGTCAGTTTTTAAATACCTTTCAAGGGCTCTCTATGCCACAGGTTTTATGTGGCTTATTTCACTTAATTCTCACTCCAGCTTTAAGGATCTGAACAGAGGTGCGAAATGACAGTAAAATTCTGAAGCCAGATTATCCAGCTTCCTTCAGGACTTGATCCCTCCTTTTACAGATGAAACAACTGTGAAACTGATTTTTTTTTTTAAAATAAAGGTACCGCTGGGCCAGGGAGGTGGCTCAGTAGAATAAGCACTTCCCTGGCAAGTGCAAGGTTCATCTGAGTTCAATCCCTAGTTCCACCCAAAAAAAAAAAAGGTACAGCCTTAAAGCACCTGCAAGCAGGCACAGGGGCAGGGGATTTGATCCCCAGGCCTGCCTTGTTGGCCCTGCCCCCCAGGGGTGCACTGATTGAGATTGGGTATGGCAACTGAGACTGGGCGTGACAGTACCTGCCTATAATTCCAGCTCTTGGGAGGCTGTAAACAGGCGGATCACTGTAAGTCTGATCTAGTAGTGAGACCCTGAACACCCTATACACCCTTCCCTAAATTACAAGAAAAAAAAAAGTACAGCCAAGTCATTTCCTAGAGCAAATGATTTACTACAGGAAACAAGAATACTGGAACATAAGACTCATTGGGAAAAGTCGGTATTAAAATGCACCACATGTTGGAGGAATGGTAGTACAAAACTAAAGAAAAATGTAGCCAATGGTAACATCAAATTAAATCAAGACACTTAAAATAAATAAAAATCTAAGTTAAAACTTTGTGCTTCTGAATCCTTATATTTACCAACAAGAACTACTGCCAAAGTTCACTAGGGGCAAATACATATGTCATGTTAACCTCAGTTTTCTGGTACAAACTGATCATTATACACACACACACACACACACACACACACACACACACATATATATATATATATATATAGAGAGAGAGAGAGAGAGAGAAAGAGAGAGAGAGAGAGAGAGACAGAGAGACAGAGACAGAGAGAGACTGAGAGAGAGAGAGACAGAGAGAGAGAGAGAGACAGAGACAGAGAGAGAGACAGAGAGAGAGAGAGAGAGACAGAGAGAGAGAGAGAGAGAGAGACAGAGAGAATACAGCATAAGCATCAGGAAACTGTGCTTACAAACAAAATTTTTACTACTTTTGAAATTTTTACTAGGAACAGGAATTTAAAGCCCCTCATGTGAATGAATGATTCCCTCTGGGAAGATCGAAGAGTAGAAAGACCTCAGGATGTGTTGGACGGTACAGAAAAAGCATACTGAGAAATATGAAATGTACCATTGGAAAAACAAGCAAGATATTTAAGGGCAAAGATAAAGCAATACAGAGATTTATTTGCTTAAAGATTTACACTATCAAGAGTTCAACTTATGACGCATTAGCACAATAACTAAGTAACTAATGCATTGTAAGGGAACTTGTGCCAAAGAGCTGAGTCTATCAGCAAAAAAGATTCCAAAAAAGGTATCACTCTCTAACAATTCTACTTAACTATCCACATAGGAACTAACTGTTGTGGAATCCTTACTCTCTTTCTTCAGACTATAAACTATTCAAAGTTAATTACGCCATCCAAGCCCGGTGTGGCGCCACACCTCTACAATCCCAGCACTAGGGAACTGGAGGCAGGAAGATTGCCTCCAATTCTGCTGCCTGCTAGACTACTTAGTGAGTTCAAGACCAGCCTGAACTACACTGCTAAATCCTGTCCCCCAAAACGAAGTGCAAATAGTGCCACAAACATAGCAAGTGCACAGTGAATTATCACATACCTGATGTTCTAAATAGTGGAACATTCAACAAACACCTGGTTGCAGGATAAACTGCCTCATACACAATGGCAGTAACAGTGAAATACTTGCCATTAAGCAAATATCACTGATAGCCATGAAAGAACCACAGACAGATGCTAAAGTCAGTGGAGAAAGTAGGATGAAAAGCAAGATACTTGCATAATATCAAATTGCACATATCTCCATAAGGTTAAAAAGTGCAAAAAAATAAAAAGTGATTTTTTAGCAGGAAACATGGCAGACACCTCTAACAAGTGAATAAGGTTAGCATTGCCAATGCTGTAATGAGACGTATGAATCAATGCCATGAGTATGATGCACTAGGAAGGGCATAACTTCTGGGGTTTCTCTGCAAAAAAAGTTACCCCAAATCCATCCCTAATGAAACAAATTCAAACAGAAGGAAATTCTACAAATGATCAGGGCTTCTCAAAGGTGTCACGATTATCAGATAGTAAGAAATCATCAGACTGAAGAAGACTTAAAGCAGAACTAAATCCAACATGTAATGTCAAAACAGTAAGGGGTTCTTAGTGTATGAACGAGCAAAAGTCAAAAAAAGTTCTATACTATAGCAGTTCAAAATGTTAGTGTTATGAGAAGCCAGGTGAAGGGTACATAGAAATGCTCTACAATGTTTCCAGTACTTCTTTGAAGGTTTAAAACCTGGAATACACATGTAGTGTTTATGACGGAAATTATAATGTAAAATACAATCTTGTAAATGACAGCTGATTAGGCGGGGTCTTCTGCCTGAATAACATGACCCAGGAAATAAACTAGAAAGTGAAAATCAATAAATAATTCCTCAGTAGCTACTTAAATATGGGTGCCTTGTGTTCTAGGGCCCATTACTATTAAACTGTGGAACAGAAAAGATTTGACCTAGGGTAAATTTCTGAGTTCTATGGTATTACAGATCATAAAGTCAGTATAAGTGAAGGATTCTGAGACTAGAATAGTTAAAAGGATTGCTCCAAGTGTAATGTAGTGGCTTAGAAAGATACAGCTTTAAAAACAACTAGTGAAAAGAAAAAAGCCACAGAGAAATAAAGCTACTTTAGAAGTCACAGGATAGAAGGAAAATTAAGCTGGAGAGAGAAGGAAAAAAAAACTATCTATACCTCTCAGCATACACTAAAAAAATTTCAGCCAAAATCCTTAAAAAGAACAAGCATCTTCTAAAAACTCAGAAAATAATTTAGCAAAATGTCTCCTTTTAAGATAGAACAGAACTTTCTAGATAGGCACTTATGTTGCTTATATTCATGGCCTAGGATAGAACTGAACTTTCTAAGCACAAAGAAAAAAACTTGAAGCATAAATTTATGAGTTAGGGATAACAGAAATGGTAATTTTTAAAAGCAACAACTGGGAAAACATCTGCAAAAAATATGACACATAATGAATCCACATCCTTAACACAAGCAGATCAATAAATAACAAGGGAAGACTCTAGTAGAAATGACACAAAAAACAGGTATTCAAGGACTGGCCAGATAGCTCAGGGGAATAAAGTGCCTGCTTTGGCAGTCCAGGGTTGGGGTTGATCCTCAGCAAGCTGAGATGATGATTGAGTCTGGGTGTGGTGGCACACACCTGTAATCCCAGCATTTGGGAGGCTGATAACAGGAGGGTCACTATGAGTGATCTGTGTAGTTAGACCTTGTACCAAATACAAAAAAAAAAAAAAAAAAAAAGACAAGTATTCAAGAAGAAAATCAAATGTTCAAAACTGTGTTGAAAAAATGCACAATTATAACTTTTAAAATGCTAATTAAAAGATGTCATTCTTGATTCAACATATTAAAGAACAACAAGACTCCTCTTGATACTGGCAAAAATTGCAGAGACCACAGCTCTGCTGGTAACAGGATCAGTACAATCTTTTTTGGTAGTATTTATCAATACAAATCAAAATCCTTCATAACATAAATACCTTTTCACTGTAAGTGGTGAGCAGATTTCAAAATGTGGTCAATGGGCTAGTAGAGTCCCTGACACCCACTCAGGAGTCTATAAGATTGAACTATTTTGGGGACTGGGGAGATGGTTCAGTGGAATAAGTGCTTCCCTGGCAAGCACAAGAGTTCAATCCCCAGTTCCACAAAAAAAAAAAAAAAAAAAAAAAAAATTGAACTATTTTTATACAAAGAGCAAAATTTCATGTACCTTTCCTCTTTTATTGACATTTGTACATATGCACAGTAAGTATACCATCACTACGTTTACAATGACGTATGCTTCATACCCACACTTGCAGGCCAAAAAAAGAAAACCAAAAAAGACTTTTCTCTTTAAAATACTTACTAATTAAAATTAGAAAATTTTACAAAGGACATTTACTGCATATCACAGTATGATAGCTACCTCCGGGAAAGTGTCTATTTGATTTTTTGAGAGTTAAACTAGCCACTTTTTCCATGGAAGGCAATTCCTACTTGAATGAACAATGAACAGAGTATGATTATTCAGATTTGGATAACTGCAGACATTTTCTCAAAAATAAATGATGTGAGCCTGTCACTTCAAGGAAAACAACTGGTAGCGATTGTTGCCAACAGTAAAATTTGAGCTTTCAAGGGAAAATTCACATATCAGAAAGCTCATATCCATCACCCTAAGTGTGACAACTTCAAATCACACAGACTTCTGACAAGATCAGTGGTGCTATTAACAAATGCAATTTTTTTTATGTTGCATAATATAAGATGACAACATTTGAAAGATCTGCATAGTTCACAACCATTTTATAAATCAGAAACACATGACAATAAGAATCACAAACAGTCTGGGTGTGGAAACACATGCTTATGATCCCAGCACTCTGGGAGGCTGAGGCAGGAGGATCACAAATTCAAACCAAGCCTGGGCAAATTAGTGGGTTAGTAAGATGATGTGTAAAAACAAAAAATAAAAAAAGGGATAAAGGGATGTGACTCATTCTGGAGATCCATTTAAAGTTCAAAATACACCAGTGGATTACAAAACTATGAACAGGCTCTTTTTTTTTTTTCCTTCCCAGGCAGGGTCTTGCTATACAGTTCAGGCTGGCCTCAAACTTACAGAAATCATCTTGCCTCAGCCTCCCAAATGCTATGCCACCTCACCCAGTTAAAAAGTTTCTTTATAGAATTTCAGGTTCCATCTTGCAGTTAACCTTAAAGAAAATATCATTTACTGGAGTTTGTGTAAAAACAAAAATGTCCACAGCTATCTCAAAAGCATATTAAATTACTGTTCTCTTCTCCAACTGTGTATCTGAGGCGAGGGTTTCTTGATATTCCACAACCCAAGATTGGCAAACCTATGCATGCCACTGTGGGCTGTTTGCAAGCTCTAAAAGGTTGACTATCATTGCATAATCAAAAACAACACATTGGGCTAGGGATGTATCTCACCCATTAATAGGGTTCAATTCTGAGGTGGGGGCGGGGCACTCAAGAAGTTGAATTCAGAAATAGCTATGATATCTTTCAATTAGTAAAGGCACTTAAAAGATTCAAGAAAGTTCAGGACAATATCTTTTTTTTACCTTTATTTTTAATTACAGTTATTATTCATAAAACCTAGTAGCAAATAATGAGGTTCCTAGTTGTAGACATTAACAAGTAAATTTTTAAAAATTTCTCATTTTAGTTTATATTTATTTCAGCAAATATCTACAGATACAACAAGCATAAATGAAAGTTCTTTGAAGCTTCAACACTTTTTTTTTTTTTAAGAGTTTAAGAGGATCTGGAGACCAACTAGGCTTGAGAACTTATGATTCAGTCATGCCCAACTTCTGGCAGTCTACAGGAAGAAAAGAAGCAGACCTGACTTTACACATAGGCTAAAATCAATTACATAAAACATCAGATAAGCAAAACCCTTGAGGGGCTGGAGAGATAGCTCAATAGAATAGGCACTTGCCAAGCACAAGGGCCTGAGTTCAATCCCCAGTTCCACCAAAAAAAAAAAAAAAAAAAAAAAAATTGAAAGCAACAACAGGAACTGCTTAGTACATCTAGAATATGATATGATTTGATTTTACTGGCTTTTTGAAACAAACTCCTAAGACTGTTTTTCTTGTTGTTTTTTGAGATAGGGTTTTGTTTTGCTATGCAGTTCTGGCTGGCCTGGACCTCACTTTGTAGCCCAGGCTGGCCTTGAACTCGTGATCCTTCCACCTTGGCCTCCCAAGTGCTGGGATTACAGGTGTGCCCTAGAAAGCCTGGAAAAAACTTTTTAAAGATTAGATTTACAGTCTCTTGAAGAGGAGGAGTAAAGGGCTGCTGGGCATAGCAGCGCACTCCTGTAACCCCGGCACTAGGGAGGATGAAGCAGGAGGTCCTCTGGGAGTACAAAGCCTGGGCTACACAGTGAGCTCAAGGCCAGTCTTAACCACACAGTGAGACCCTGTCTCAAAACAATAACAACAAAGGCCCCAAACAAAACAAAGCAAAAATGTACAAGGATACTTTCACACTTTTAAAAAAAAGGGCATCCACCAAAAAATAAATGCTATTGTTTTTGTTAAAACTAATTAAGGCAGCCTAGTAGAGAACTCTGAACTAAGTGTGGAAACAAAATCCATATTCTAGACACTGTTTGGTTAGTGAACATCTTGGGATTTTTAATGTTATTTAACCTCTCTGAATTACCAGAAATTATCTGAGACCCTTACCTAACTCTGACAAAATGAACTATTGCATCTTAAAGTTGTTTAAGACCTTTGCAACATTCATATAAAGTAAAACAGTGGTATCATGAAAACTGTGCAACTCCAAATCATATTATCCATAAAATTCTAACCCAACCTATAAACAGCTTTTTATTCTTTCTCCTTCAAGTTAGTTTGGGTTCTACATAATGTTTTCTGTAGCAAGAGAATTGTTCCTGAATGGTGCTGGATTTGGAAGTGAAAAATATTTTGGCCTATCCTGAACAGCAAAGAAAAGGGCATAAGACAGTAAGCCTGACTGTATGATGTTCCATGTGCAGGAAGCCCTTCTGAAGCCCTTGATGAGACTGCTGAGGAGAATAAAACAAAAAAAAAAAAAAGAAAACGAGAGGGTGGAAGAGAAAAGGATGCAAAACTACAAAGTAAGTGTGGATGTACAATGAGCACAAAATACCAAAAATGTATGCTCTATTCTAAAACAGCCCAGTAAAAATCTAAGGCTTTTTCTGGCTGTCCAGCTTTCATCCACTTTACTGCTCATGAAAGAACCGGTTGGAATGAATGATGGAAAATTAGACTCCAACTTGTCAATTTTGTTCCTTGTTAGGAAGCCTGATAACATCCTAAAGACTAAGAACAGATAAACACTGCTCTAAATTAAACTTGGATAATATTGGTGAGAGCTATCTTCAATTACAGTACAGCAAAACAGCAGGTAATTAAAGTGACCTTTCACTTCACTTCAACGTGTATGTTAACACATAGTGTCCACTTTTCTTTCCTTAAAAATACATAATGTGATGTTCTGTAAACGGTTGCACACCATAGCTCTCTACTAGGGATAACCATGCTCCATGTCATGAAACCAAATGGACAGGTTTGGATTTAGTTTTGAATCATAAAAAAAGCGTACAAATATTCTGTACTTCGAACACAGCATAAATAGAAGGACTTAGTTGTCTTGAACTGTATATCCATGTAACATTTTCGGTCTTCACATCTTTTAAGTGAGGAATTTATTTAATTTCTACAGTCTTTACTTAAAAATGGGCAATTCTACAATTACTGAAAAAAGGGAGTGATTAGGGTAGGAGAAAAATATGAAGTACACCAGGCCTGTGTAGCCATCTGAGGAGCAACACTGACTTGATCTAGTCTCTCTCTGGCCTAGGAACCCTGGCAGCATTTAACTGCAGTCCACACTATGCGTCCACACTATACCTGGCCCGTGGCTCGTGGCTTGTGGCCCGTGGCCCGTCAGGCTGTGTCCCCTTGTTTATTTTCAGTGGCTAACTGAAAAGGGGCCTCCACTTACCCTTTTTGACTCTACAACTCCTGTTTTCACTCTGTGAAGACCCTGCCCCCCAGCACCCACCATTGCTAGTATCTGTCAATTAACCACGGGCCACTTTTGTACACCATCACCCAAACTTTCAGTAAGTTTTCCACAAACATGGGTTGGTTGACTAGAATTCAACTGCAAGGCCTTGGGAAGCTGCAAAGGGCTCAGCCCTTAGTTCTGTGTGGAAAGCAGGCGAAAAAGAGAGCTCTTGCACCATCCCTGACCTTCAAACTCGCGCTCCTCCCCACGCCCCTGAGCGACACGTGGTTTTCACGAGTGCCAGGCTGCAGGGACGCAGCTGCCGCTGCTGCTGCGGGCAAAGGGCCTTGGGCGGAGCAAGAGGGCCACTTACCTGGGGAACCTCTGCTTCAGCTTCCTCAGGCTCTGCCTGGTGGGCGGTACGGACACTATGCACTGGGCTATCTCGTCGTACTGGGCTTTGGTCAGTATCATGTTGGGCCAGGGACCTGTGGTGACAGGGACAAGGAGGACCCTACTGGGGCTGCAGCAGCCCTGGGGAGGGCGGGACGGGAGTGGGCAAGGAGAGGCACGTCTAGCCCCTTTCTCCTTTAGCCTGTCCCTGCTCCCCCAGAGGCAGCCTCCTAGCTGCACAGGCGGGGCGGAGGCACTCAGGGTCCCGAGCACCACCGTGGCGCAGCTGGGACGAGTTGTAGCGGCCTTGCCCGGCCAGTGCGTACTGAGCAGCCGCAGAAGGCCGGAGTGAAGGCGCTTCGACGCCATGTCAGGTAAGGGCACAGCAACCCGGAAGTAGCGCGACCCGTAGGGTCCGCGACCTCGCCCACCGGGCTCGGCCGACGCGCTCGTGTGTTCACCCTCTGCCCACTGTTGGGCGCCAAGAGGCCTAGCGCGCGCCTAGGGACGGGGCGCGCGTGGCCGCCCGCCAGCCGTCAGCGCCAGCCCCGGCAGCTCCTGCCGGAGCGCGGGATTCGAATGTCTCCAGGCGCGCGCTTCCGTGCGGCTCGGAGGCGGGGCCGTCGCGCCGGTGGCCGCGGCGGGGCTGCCGGGGGAGCTCCGCACCTCGGCGCCGCTCTTTCCGCTTTGGGAAACAGACTTAAATTTAAACCTTACAACGTCAGTCAACCAAAAATAAAGAATATCACTTTCACTCCCTACAATTAATTGGATGCCCCAGGACTAAAAGCATGGTATGTCTCTCCCGCCCTAGCTCTCCGAAAAATAGACGCCAATAAATGTTTGCAGAAATGAAGCGCTAAGTCAGTCTCGGGTTTTCTACGCGTGCGAATGGATTTCAACCTTCCTCAGGCATTAAATAAAAAGGGAAAATTAATGGTTAGCCCTTAGAAACACGTAGTGTGGTTTTTAAATTTTTTCATATGACTGAAGGCTGAGTCAGAAATGTAATTTAAATATTCCCCCTTGGATAAATTCCTTAATCCTTCAAAGCTTTGATTAGTGTGTTTTATAAAATTAAAGTTTAATCCACGGAGCTGTTTTTAAAATTAAATAAAATAGTTCCAGTAAAGCATTACATAGTGTCCAGCAAATAGTCCATATATAAAACAAGCCACTTGACAACAATGGACACTACTCGATACTGTTTTACAAGCTCTGCAGGTAGACTTAAACCTCCTAACTTTCTGCAATGCAGAAACTTGTAACTATTTGCATTATCATCCCTCCTTTCTTGTAGAGAGAACTTCCCAATACTTGTCCTGAGAACAAGTACCAGGACCGAGCGCTAAACTCAGAAATTTGGTTCGAGTCTGTGGTCTTGCCAACTCTCAGTAATGTTTAATTACTGCATCAAATAGTCACACCCTCCTAAGCCAAAGGTTACTGTTCGTTCTTTTTGTTTTTGTTTCTTTAGGAAATACTCCACATTTCAAAGACTACTCTTGTAGTTGGGATTTTTAGGAAATGTATCGCTTTATTTTCTCAAAGTCCAAGAGCAACAGTGGCTTTTAAATTCAGCAGCCATCATTCTTGTCTGAATATTTACATCAAAATGTTTTCTTCCCATATGCTTTGCATCTATCTCTGGTTGTGTGACATTAGTACATAACTATTTATTTATGGCAGCATGGCCTGGAGTTGCCACTTGGCTAGTTTGTTGCTGACCCTGCCATGACTTTCACATGAAAGCTAGCTGACAATAAGCAGACACCACTCAATTCCCCTGTTCCTTTCCCCATTCTCAACTTCACTCTTTCCAATTCTTGGCCTTCAGACTTTTATAGAAAACATCAGTTTAAGGATGTTTGCACCAGTTCTTTTTATAGCAATTCTGCTTTCTGGATCCTATCCTGTATTCACCCTTGCAACCTTTAAGGAAAATGCCAGGTTTGTTTTTCTGTTTTTATTTTTAATGTGTTGCCAGTTTACAATTTTTACTCAAATCTAGTAGATAGTTTAGAATTGGTGTTGGAAGAAAAGAGCTTTTACAGTTTTCATTAACAGTAACTATAATGCTATTTGCACAAAATAGAAGCAGAACAGAAATGCTTTGTTATGTAATTGGTTTCTTTTTTTTTTTTTTTTTTTTTTTTTTGGCAGAATCAGGGGTTGAACTCATGGTCTTATGCTTGCCAGGGAAGCACTTATTCCATTGAGCCATCTCTCTGGCCCCAGTTTCTTTTTTTCTTATAATGTGAAGTTGTTGTGATTTCTCGAAGGCATCTTTTCTCCCTCCCTTACCTCCTCTACCCTGCTGCCATCTTTAATCTCACCCTAAGCTCCTCATTTGCTATAATTTTTAGAGATTTCCAAATCTGCCAGCCACCAGTACCATCTCCCTGCTACATGAAGAAGGGTTGTGAAACACAAACACCAAACTAAAAACCAAAAAACCAGTCTACCTATTTAAAATTGGCCACAAAAAATGTGTTATCTTGAGCTACTGACAGCCTCTCATTCCAAATGTCTTCATGTTAAGCCATAAAATGTTAGTGTCTCATCTGAAAAGGGGAAAAAAATCTGAAAATATGGGAAAGGTATAGGAAATTATACCAAGAATATATGCTAAAGGGGCACTAGTACAGCTCTCCAAGAGTAACTGTCACCCTGACAGAGCTACAAAATTTCTTTCTGCCAATTCCTGGACCACATGAATGTTGAACTATTCCAAAGGAATATGGAGTTCAGCAGGGAAGCATCAAGTCATTCCAAGAAGGCAGCCCACACAAGGACTAAAAGTAAGAATGAGCCAAGTCACATGCCTAAGAAAGTTATTCATACTAAAGCAAAAGTCTCAGGCAGCATGAAGAGGGTTAAGGAATGTCTGACTTTGGAAACAGTCACATTTTCAAATCAATGCCTATTTAAAAACAGAAACACTGAAGGACTATTTTTAGTCTATTGTAAAGTCTGATTCTATTCAAGGAGGCTCTTTTAAAGTTATTGATAATTTTAAAGAAGTTACTGACGTGTACAAAGTACATAAAGAAAAATGAGCCAATAGTTTTTGGCCACCTATTATAGGCAAATATTATCTCATACGTTATCTAAGTTAATTTACATAATTACACTATGTAGTAGATTTTACAGCCCTGGTTTACAGATTAGAAAACAGACTCAAATATAAGAAGGATTCACCTAAAGGGTCTAGCTACTAAATGCAAAACCCTGAATTAAACCCATGTTAGTTGAATTATAAAGCGTCATGTTCTCTATTGCACTATACTATAATTAAAAAATGAATTGAAAATTCTTTGTTGAATCATGCGCAATTAAGCACTTATTCTTGGGAATGGCTACCTACTTTCTTTGGTCATCAAATTGATTATTGAAAGTGTAGAGATCTTCAATTTTGAAATTTAACCAAAACACTATTAAAAAATGTTTCACTGTCTTGACTAGAATAGATTACATGCTTTTGTATTTATGCTGTGTGGCAGCACTTTAGTGGCAGCTCTTATTGAAACAAAGTTTCAGCCTATACTTACCACACCTGTGTGACAGGTCATTTTACCCTGTTCCTCAAAATAATAAAAGTTTCTAGTAATAATAAAGTGCAGAATACTTCAGTGGTTGAGGTCTGCAGAAATTTAACAGCTTTAGGAAAACAAAGGAAACATACTGAAAGAGATCCATGCTATGATGCTGAAGTAACCTTACTCAAGGGTCAAGGAAGACCAACAATCAAATGTGGGTTCCCCTCACACAACACTGACTTGTAAATGAACTGTTAGGGTGAGGTCAGGCAGCCTGATTCCAGAAAAAGGTTACATGTTGATGGACCATTCACTGAGGGGCCATCAGGGGCAGAAGCCGTGTCCCAGGGTCGGGTAACTCAGAATGGCATCTCAAGTGTCTTCTATTCAGTAATACTGCAAACTAATGTTGAGCAGGCCACTTCCAAAGGCGGGAACTTGAAGAAAGAAGAAACAGGAAGAAGACATGTTGCCTTCGTCACATTCAAGGGCCTCTCCTTAATTCTTATTTCTAGTCCTATAGATCAGAGGTTGTTGCTAAAACTGTGTTCCAGGTGAGAAAAATCATGCATATAAAGGTGGCTTCTATTTACTATCAGTTACACAGCAGTCTAAAATAGTGTTTCTCAAAATATTGGTATTGAGAGTCCAGTTTTCCCTCAGTTTGTAATGGAGAAATTAGTGAAGTAAGATACAAAAATATTAATTAACCAAAATGAAATTTTTTAAAAAAGCAGTTAGGCATGACGGTATGTGCCTATTATTCCAACACTCGCGGAGGCTGAGGCCAAAAGTTTGAGTAACACACACACACACACACACACACACACACACGCACATACACATGACAAAGACATAAAATGAAAGCCAGCAATTTCTTAGTTTGAGATTCAATAAAATACAATTACTCCATCAAATTAAAATGAGCTGTCCTAACTGCTTGTTTTCAATTTCTGTACTACATGAAGATTTGTAATAGAGCCAGGGGTGTTGGCACATATGTAGAATCACAGCTACTTAGTAGAGGGAGAAAGATCACAGGTTTGAACTAGCCAGGACAATGTAGTGACCCTGCCTCAAAATAAAACTTTTTTAAAGTTGAGGATAGGGGAGGGGAGTGTGGATATACCTCCAACGTAGAACACTTGCTTAGCATGCTCAAGGCCATTAAACTCAAGTTCAATCCAAAGTAAAAGATAAGGGGAACAGAAGTTGTTTAAGGGGGAAGAGGAGGAGGCCGATGGAGGACGGGAGATGAGAAGAGGGAGAAAAAATAAGCAACAAAATGTCTGGTGACCCGTGATAGTTTGCTGATCATGTATTGAGTAGTACTATACCTTAGAAAGACAAAATTATAAAGATATGTAAAGACAGAGGGCTACTTCCAAAGCCTGTGTATCACACTTGTTCTATACTCTTACTTGTAAAAGGTGCATTACCTGTTTCTTTCAAACTTCTACACATCAACATCATTACTGTTACCATTTCTCTATTGCATTTACTTCTTTTTAAATAATACATAATTATTAAGATCAACCATGTGAACTTTTACAGGTGATTTAATTTGCGCTATATAAAGTTAAAACAATGCAGGGGTGTTTTCTTTTTTTACATGAAATCCAGTTTCTTCTTAAGATCATAAAGGTATGAGTCCAAGCTCATATACCTCCTCTGTTTTGAATCACCCTCACAACACTATTGGTGCATGACAAAGTCTATCAATTGGCATTTATGGGGTTACTGACATCACCTTTAGGAAGAATAAGGTACAAAAGTAGCTTTTAAAAGAAAAAAACAAGGAACAAACTCTTAGGTATTTATGTATTGTAGCAGAGGGAGATACGTGAACACGTGTGTTGAAGAAAAACGGAAACCTCTTAAATTTTCTCCTTGGGCTCATCAGGGATTTGCGGATTATTTGCAGGCATTTGTTTCCCCCTTTCCTTCAGGACTAAACCTCAGATGTAATTTCTGCAGTTGTCAATCACTCGTCTAGTCCCAAAGACCATTCTGCAAGAATGCATCACATTCTGAGGGTTTTCTCACATTTATAAATTCAGGGATTGAAAGGAGCATTGCTGGTGGACTAGAAGTGTCTGTAGGAGGCAGGAGGAGGAGGAGGAATAAGGAGCAGGGACTCCAGTCTGTCCTTCATGAGCACTGCTTTCAACATAAGCGAGAGCTTGAAGTGTATGTCAGATGAAGATTAGCTCTAAGACTCTTTATTTAAAAAATTACTCTCTTTTGCCATCCCACTAGGTTAGACTTTCAAAAGAGCAGGTAAGGTGCCAGTCAAGATTTGTAACACTTTCCTTATCGATGATTGATAGAGAGTTAAGGGAAAGAGTTCCTTCTGAGATAACTATAGAAGTTATTATAATATTAATGATAGGTGCCATTTTTTTAGAAAATTCGAGCATACAATTATCTACTGTATTGCCATCAGAAAATTGATAACTGGCATCATTATGCCCTCTTGGGGAAACCAAAATACAATAAGGCTTGGAACTTCAACCAGGTCCTTTATATTTTAAGTTTAAGTATAAAGCCATACAAAATATGCCACTTAAGAACTTCTTTTCTTGAGATCATTGAGAAATATGTTTCATGGAGCCAGCAAGAAATGAAGGAAAGAACAGAAACTATAAATCACCCATAGTCCCAACACTTGAAAGCCATCCTTGATGTTATCCTTCAGTCATTATTTACATTTTTCTCTTTACATAAATAAAATCAAACTGTATTTACAGTTTGGCTCTAGTCCTGTTTAATTTGTGTTACATTTTGAGCAAGATACCCTTGTCAATCCTTGATAGTTTTTATCCTGATTTCATAGGAAGAGTAGAGTTGTAAATAGGTTTTTGACATTAACAGACGGACTCTCCCAAGAAATGAGGACATTGATATAGCTATCAAGAGGTTGGGCCAGTCTTCAGTTGTATCCCATTCAATGTGGGAAGGATGCAATGGACCCCCACAAAACCCCCACAAGAAGGTGGAATTTCAGTGAATGATGGACAGGTAGTCCCAGGCATTCCATTCGCAGAGATTGTGCCAGGGAGCCTCCAAGCACATGGACATTCTGTCAGTCAGCATGCTGACAGAGGATGCAATGCATATTTTTTTAGCATGACTATGAGTTATTTCTGAGCATTCAGATTAGTTACAGCCTTGATACCGAAAGCAAGTGTTTCACATGGCCCTGAGGACATCACATGGAATGCCAAACCTTATGCCAAAAGAGCTTAAGTTTCCATTTTACTTTCCAACAACACTAAGAACCTTAAGTTGGCAAGGAGATGAGAACGATTTAAAGTAATGCTGTGGGCAGGGAGTAGTAGAGGTGGGAGCTTGAATAAAAAACTCTATATACTCTTACACATACGCACAATTCAGCAAATCTAATTTCACAAAACATTTGAATTATTTGCATGGAAAGAAATTTTAGAACCTTGAATGCTTTTAAAATGCGAAGACCAATGTAATTCATTTATGCCAAATCCTCTTAAGAAAATATGGATGGACATCCATAAAAATTCATCCATTCATTCCTTATTTATGGAGAGATACCATGTAGCAAACACTGATCTAGCCCATGTATATAAACAATATATGGAGTTCACCAAGTCTTCGATGTCAAGGCTTACAATATTCCATAAATTAGACTCATTATTGAAAAATTACTTTATGTTTCAGTTTAAGTCAGGTTAAAATCATAACAATAAAATACATTACTGGACCTTAGACTGAATTTTGTTCCTCAAAGAGAAAAGTGCAGTTTTGGGCATTATCAGATGAAGTCACTGAGAAAGGGAACCCATGTAACAGAGTAGGTCTTTTCTTTTCTTTCTTTCTTTCTTTTTTAGGGGAAGAGTCTACAGGGTGTTCAGGGACTCACTACTAGATCAGACTCATAGCGATCTGCCTGTTTACAGCCTCTCAAGAGGCTGGCATTACAGACTTGCATCACCATACTGAGTCTCAATTGCCATCTCAGAATGCCCTGGGAGCAGGGCCAGTGCAGCAAGCCAGGGATCAAACCCCTGGCCCCTGTGCCTGCTTGCAGGCACTTTAATCCACTGAGCTATTTGGTCAGCCCTAGAGTAGGTCTTAAATTGTTTAAAGTACATGAAATGTAAATACTCTCCCAGTTGTTAGGAAAAATACACTGAAATATTTGGAGTTTAGGATCTGTGATGTATATATGTTACCCTAAACAGTACAGGAGGAAAACCAAAGAGAAGTGAGCAAGAGAGTGAATGATAAATCAAATATAAGCAAACATTAATAAAAGGTGGATCTTGAAACAGGACACAGGGGCAACTTTGTACTCTTTATTTTCAGATATTTTTGGTAGGTTTCAAATGATTTCCAAACAAAATATTCTTTAAAATCCATTTGTAAAATGTGTGCAAACATAATGTCCTTAAATCAAAAATCAGATTCCCCTCAGTCACACAGGATTTATACACATTTGCTTCACATGCTGATTCTCCCAGCACCTTAGAAATGAGTTTACCTTGCATAATTGAGGCTCATGGCATCATGAGTCAAAACTTCCAGAATTTCCCCACGTATCTCACCCCAAACATGGGCCATACATGTCTGTTTCATCCAAGTGTTAGTGATTTCTGTTTTTATAAGAGCTATATTATTTATGTATAATGTCACTCGTACATGACTATAATTCATTAATAAGGCAAATAAACACCCTAATGTTCTGTTATATGATATAAGTGGGGAATATGACAAGGTAATCCCTTTAAACACATTTCTATTGTTCTTAAAACTGCAGTACTTGGGAGGCTAAAGTACAGGGATCACGAATTCAAGGCCAGACTGGGCTACATAATGAAACCTGGTAGTGAAACAAAACAAAAAGTTTAAAATTTTCTTATATGAGGAATCTAAAATACAAATACAAAGCAAAATAAAGGATAGATAATAGGAAGTAAAGAAACCTATATTTTTTTCAAACAGGGCAGGCAACAAAAGATGGAGGAAGAAGGGAAAGAAGGAATAAAGAGTTTTTTTGTTTTTTGTTTTTGTTTTTTTTAATGAAGAAAAATCAATGGAAGTAGAGCTTTCGGGGACCCTTCCAGATCTGCCCAAGCCCAGGCCCTGTGAGTGTGTAGGAGAGCTTCTGCACTCCCCTGCACGCACTGGACCTCTCTGGACCAAGCCCAGGCTCTCTGCAGGACTCAGATCTTTTGCTTTTCACCTCGCTCTTGGGACCCCTCCCTCCTTCCAGAGCAAACCCAAGCTTGCCTTGTGAGTGAGAACTTCCACCCCGCTCTCGGGGGGCTTCCAAACTCATCCAAGCCCAGATCCAGTGAGTGTGTGGGAGAGCTTCTGAGCTGTCCTGTGTCCCCAGGAACCCTCCAGACCCAGCCCAGACCTGACATACAGGAACTTCAGCTTCCTGAATAGTAAATCCTGAAGCTGAAGTCCCTGTAGGGAGACTAGGGGCCAAAACCACGCAGCTAATCCAGGAGTCTTGCCAAAGGGGCACAACAGGTTCATCTCCAAGGGCTGCAGCAGGAAGGAGCTGAGCACAATAGCCAGACCCAAGCCAGGCACAACTGGATAAATTCAAACTCAGTAGATGTACACCCAAATTTTAGTAGATGCTAAGATTATAACTGCACCAAAGTTCTACATCAAAGGTCAGAGGACAATGCTATACAAAATTACAAAGGAGCAAAATGCAATCTAAGGTTCCAAGTCCACCCAGAACAAGTGCAGAGGACACTAGCACAGCTGAAATGTTTGAAATAATAACTAAAGAAACAACAACAGAAATGTATAGAGGAACTCAGATCTAAATTAATCTCTGAAATTAAAAAAGAAATCTCTGAATTAATAGCATCTGAAGAATCAAATGAAACATATAATGGAAATCAGATCAGAAATAATCTCTGAAGTAAAAAATTAATAACTGCTTCTCAAGAAGACACTGATTAAAAAATAGAGGAGATTGGAAAAGTGATGTATTCCTTGAATAAGCAATACAGGAAAGAAATAGATTGCATGAAGAAGAGTCAAAGAGATATACAGGAACTTGAAATTTCAATCACAACCTTGCAAAACCAGTTGAGTGAAAGTCAAGATAGCATTTCAGATCTTGAAGACTCTGTCACAGCTAGTGAACAGGTAAAAAACGATCTCTTAAAAACAACTGGGATGCAGGAAAATATAATTCATCACCTGCAAGACAATGCAGAGATGAACAACGTGAGACTAATAGGCATCAATGAAAAAAGAGTCAATACAAATGATATAAAAAGAGTATGGGCAGAAGCAATAGCAGAAAACATCCCAAATATGAGGAAACAATCTGACATTCAGGTAACCAAAGCATATGGAACTCCAAATAACCTCAACCCAATTAAAAATACACCGAGACATATAATAGTCATGATTCCAGAAATCCAGAAAAAGAACAATATACTAAAGCTGCTAGAGAAAAGAAACATCACATTTAAAGGAAAACCCATCAGAATTATGGCCAACTTCTCTTCACAAACCATGAAGGCAAGAAGAGCATAGAGCAGAGTACTTCAAGTCCTCCATGAAAACAAATTCCAACCCAGACTACTATACCCTACAAAACTCTCTTTCAAGTTTGATGGGGACATGAAATACTTCCATGACGAAAAATCAAATAAATAATTTCATAATGACAAAGCCAACCCTACACAGACTACTGGAAGATGTTCTAGAGTGGGATGAAAATGATCAGAACTCCATGAACAAGAACAGAAGGAACCCACTAAATAGGGTAATTTAACACAGGAGAAAAATGAGTAAACAATAGCAGGTAAATAACATGTCAATCATAAATCAATACATCTCAATTATAACCATCAATGTAAAGGAACTCAATTCACCAATTAACAGAAATAGACTGGCACAGTGGATTAGGAAACAAAATCCAACAATATGCTGTATACAAGAAACACACTTGTAAAGAAATTTGTAGGTTGAAAGTCAAAGGCTGGAAAACAACTCTACATGCCCCAGCACCTGTGAAAAAAGCAGGCGTAGCAATCCTGTTCTCAGGCAATCTCAACTTCAAATGAAGAATGATCAAGTAAAATAAAGAAGGCCACTACAGGGGACAAATTCAGGAGGAAAAGTTAATACTCATAGATGTATACACACCAAACATGGAAATACCCAACTAGATAACACAAATCTTACTGGATAATATCCAGTACCACAATCTTAACAGGAGACCTTAATACCCCTTATCCCAAAAGATAAGTCAAGTAGACAAAAACTTAGCAAAGAAGTAGCAGAACTGAATCAGAGCTTGGAACAAATGGATTTGGTGGACATATACAGAGTATTCCACCCAACCACAGCTGAATATACACTGTTTTCAGCAGCACATGGGTCATTTTCTAAAATAGAACACATACTAGTCCATAGGTCATACTTAAGTATATGCAAGAAAACAGAAATTATCCCATGCATATTATCTGACCACAATGCAATGAAACTGGAAATAAATGAGACAAGAAAACAGAAAAACCCCATAATTACATGGAAATTAAACAACACCCTAGTAAGCAACCAGTGGGGTCACAGATAAAATTAAATAAGAAATTCAATAATATCTACAGTTCAATGAAAATTCAAGCACAATTTATTGGAATTTATTGGATCAATGAAAACAGTTCTCAGAGGGAAATTTATAGGTATGAACTCGCACATTGGGGGCTGGCAAGATAGCTCAGCGGTCTAAAGCACCTGCTTAGGCAAGCTCTAAGGGACCGCGGTTCGATCCCCAGCACCACATGCCATGCCAGCCCCTCCCCCCAGGGCGGGCTGAGCTGACCCCCCCACAAAAAAAAAAATAAAAAAAAAGAATCCGTAATGTGTAGCGAGACACTGTAATAAATAAATTTAAAAAAAAAAAAAAACTCGCACATTCGGAAAACAGAACAGGAACAAATAACACCCTAATGCTGCAACTCAAAAATCTAGAAAAGGAAGAGCAAACCAAACCCAGAGCCCAAAGAAAGGAAGAAATAATAATGATTAGAGCAGAAATTCATTGAGATGAAGAAAACAGTTCAAAGAATAAATGAATCAAAAAGCTAGTTCTTTGAAAGATTAAGTGAAATTGATAAGCCACTAGCTAACCTCATCAAAAAGAGGAAAGAAAAAATTCAAATACAAGCAATAAGGAATGAAAAGGGTGTAACTACCACAGACCCAGCAAAAATTCAGAAGATTATCAATAGCTATTTTGAGAACCTTTACTCTTACACAATAGAAGATAGAAGAAATTGACAGATTCCTAGATAGGTACAAATTACCAAAACTGAATCAAGATGATATAAAAACTCTTAATAACCCAATAACAGCTAATGAAATATGAAATGTAATAAAAACCTAATGACAGCCGGGCGTGGTGGTGCAGGCCTATAATCCCAGCACTTGGGAGGCTGAGGCAGGAGGATTGTTGTGAGTTCAAGACCAGCCTGAGCTACAAAGTGAGTGCGAGGCCAGCCTGAACTGCATAATGAGACCCTGTCTCAAAAAGACAAAAAAGGGGCTGGGGAGATAGCTCAGTTGAATAAGTGCTTGACTGGCAAGCGCAAGGGCCTGAGTTCAATCCCCGGCTCCGCAAAAAAAAAAAAACCTAATGACAAACAAAAGTCCAACTCCTGATGGATTTACAGCTCAATTCTACAAGAAATTGATGGAAGATATAATTCCTATAATCCTCAAACTCTTCAATGAAATTGAAAAGGGAACAATCTTCCCAGAATCATTCCTGGAGGCAAGTATTATACTGATACCAAAACGAGGGAAAGATTAGTTAAAAAAGAGAACTACAGACCAATTTCCCTCATGAAAAAAATCCTCAATAAAATCCTACCAAATAGAATACAGTAAATCATCAAGAAGATTATACACAGTGACCAGGTGGTATTTATCCCAGGAATGCAAGGAAGTACAATGTATGCAAATCTATAAATGTAATAGTTATATCAATAGCACCAAAACTAAAAACCACACGATCATCTCAATTGATGCAGAAAAGGCTTTTGATAAAGTCCAATATGCATTCATGTTCAAAGTCCTACAGAATTTTGGAATAGATGACCTCTCCTTCAATCTGATAAAACCCATCTATGACAATGGCAAATATAATTCTAAATGGAGAAAACCTGAAATCTTTTGCTCTCACATCTGGTACAAGATAAAAACATCCTCTATAGCCCTTTTATTCAATATAGTGCTGGAATCATTAGCTAGAGCCATTAGACAAGAGGGAGAAATAAAAGGAATAAGAATAAGTAAACAAGAAGTTAAATTTTCATTATTTGCAGATGAAATGATACTTTACTTGGAAGACCCAAAAAACTCCATGAAGAAGCTACTAGAATTGATACACAAATTCAGTAGCATAGCAGGATACAAAGTCAATACCCAAATGTCAATAGCATTCCTCTACATAGATAAAAAAAAAAAAATACACTGAGAGGGAAATTAGAGAAACAATATCTTTTACAATAGCACCATGGAAAATGAAATACTTAGGAATTCATCTAACTAAAGAAGTCAAAGATCTTTTCAAGGAAAATTAAAGAACTCTGAAAAAAGAGATTGTAGAGGATTTCAGAAAATGGAAAGATATTCCCTGGTCATGGATAGAAAGAACCAACATTGTGAAGATGGCCATACTCCCAAAATTGCTGTAACGATTTAATGCAATCCCTATCAAACTACCACCAACATACCTTGTAGACATAGAGAAATCATCCCTAAAATTTCTTTGGAACCAGAAAAGGCCTAGAATAACAAAGGCAACAAAGACAAGGCAGGAGGCATTACAATTCCTGACTTTAAATTATACTACAAGGCTACTGTGATAAAATCAGCATGGTACTGGCCACGAAGCAGAGGATCAATGGAATAGGCCAGAAGACACAGAAGTCTCTATGAACACACTCAGCCACTTTATCTTTGACAAAGGGGCCAAACATGCCTACTGGAAGGAAGATAGCCTCTTTAACAAATGATGCTTGAAAAACTGGCTCTCTACATGCCAAAATCTAAACTTGACCCAGGTCTATCACCATGCACTAAGCTAAAGTCAAAGTGGATTAAAGATCTAAACATTAAAGCAGAAATACTCAATCTCCTATAAGAGAAAGTAAAAGCAAAATGGATTAAAGATCTAAACATTGAAACAGAAACACTCAATCTCCTGGAAGATAAAGTAGGAGGAACTCTTGAAGATATAGGCGTAGGCCAGCAGTTTATGGACAAAACTCAAATTGCACAGGTAATACTTGAAAGAATTAACAGGGACCTCCTCTTATTGAACAGTTTTTGCATTTCAAAAGAAATTACCAACAAAGTGAAAAGACAACCCACAAATTTGGAAAAAAAATCTTGACTAATAAGCACTCAAATATCTGCTCTCTAGAATATATAAAGAACTAAGATACATTAGGGCCCCCAAATTTAAAGACCCAATCAAGAAAAGGGCATCAGAGATGAACTCACACTTCTCAGAAGGTGAAATTAAACAAGTGAGGCAGGAGGATTTTTGTGAGTTCAAGACCAACCTGAGCTACAAAGTGAGTTTGAGGCCAGCCTGAACTGCACAGTGAGACCCTGTCTCCAAAAAAAGGAAAAAAGTTGCATTTCTTTTTATATAGGTCTTGTGGTATCTTGGTCTTAACCATCCAGCAGAAAAGTATAAAAGTGAGATATAAAAAGTAAAGCCATATTAATAGACTGAGCTGTAAAAGGCTCAACAACTTCTGACATTGCCAGTCCTGAGGATAACCACTACTATAATGGACTACTGGACCATATTGGAATATTTTGCTGAATTCACACACCTACAATATTTAAATGACAATGGAATGCCCTTCTGTGATGAAACTAAACAAAAAAGGGGATACAAATGAAGGACCATTTTGTATCTGTATACAGTAGGATAGATATACAGCTACATTCTCTTAATTCAATGAATAAAAAGATGTGTTCTAATAAAAAAAAGCAAGTAGAGCTTTCTACTAGGAAATGGATTAAGACATGGAATAGAGAGAAAGATAGAAAGGGGAAGGGCCTCTCCCCGAAAAGAATTAAAATGTTTTCCAGACATGTACAAACTTCTCATGATAAATGT